>CAFUXE010000706.1:118707-139687 GCA_903364295.1 Serranus cabrilla
AAATCTGACCTATGACCTTTTGAAAATAAAATTTCACCACATCATTATTGTTTTCTATTACACATTCAGATGAAATATTGTCATAATTAGCATATTAATAATTTCGCTAAAGCCAAAAATGTATTGTGTGAGTTCTACATGACCCTGACCTTCAAAATCTAATCAGTTCACCCTTCACCCAGCCAGTTCAAGTGGAAGATTGTGCTGAATTTTTAAAGAAAGTCCCTTCAGGCATTCCTGAGATATCACATTCATGAGGATGGGACAGACAACACACACAAAAAAAGGCTGTTGCAAGAGCTGAGGCATATTTCTCCAAGGTATTTCCCAAATGTTGGACTATTCCTTTAAGATGTGAATAAGATTACACTTGGGTTTGTATTAGACATGCTGCATGTAGAGTGGTGATGGTTAGAGAGTAGATATCATCAATAAAAAGGTTCATATAATAACATACTACGAGAGCACATGCATGCTAGAAAACCAGGCATCATCAGGTGTGACTATACATTTGCTAGCAGTGTCAAGGAACCTTTATGCTCTTATGTAATTTATGATACAGGACCATACTTTCTCAGCAGCATATCTGAATATTAATTAAGCATATCCATCTACGCACCCCAAATTGTTATTTTCTGATGAATTTGAAAATAACACTAAAGATCTTGGAGGGACATAAAAGGTTGAGAAATTGTAACCCAGTAAACAGACTGATAGAAATCACTGGATTAGGGCTTTTCTTGGAAGCATTTTGTGTGAAAAAGCAAATCTTTAGCAAGTTAATTTCACAGTTTTATATCTCGATAATCTGCTCGGATGTGTTACGTTTACTGTAGTAGGTCTTTGCTAATATTGCTGACGTTTAAAGGGGTTTATTTCAAAGACGCCTGTGAGGAACACTGTATTAATATACTGTATAGCATTGAAGTATTTGACAAGTGAAAAGATGCAACTCAACATGGATTCATGCACTACTTATTACTAATGTGAATCAAAAAATGTTTGTAAAGTGAAATCCTTTTAGCTGTTTGGAGGATTCAAGAATTAAAGTGGGCGCCAAAGATCACAATCTCCCCTTCTGTTCCTTAGTTATGGCGTCGATAAATGGCTAAATGATGTCAGATCATTATGATGTCACAGTAAAATTGACTTTTGACCTTTTGAAAATAAAATGTCACCACTTCATCATTGCTTTCTTTTAGACATTTATGTGAAATTTTGTCATAATTAGCATATTAATTCTTGAGTTAAAGCCAAAGATGTTTTTTGTGAGGTCAGCGTGACCTTGACCTTCAAAATCTAATCACGTCACCCTTGAGTGGAAGATTGTGCTGAATTTTTAAAGCGCGTTCCTGAGATATCACAATCATAAGCATGAGACAGACGACACACACAAAAAAAGAATGCCATGGCTGGTGCAAGGGCTGAGGCATAAAAATTAGGCATATTTCTCAATATATTTCCTGAATGTAGGACTATTCTTTGAAGATTAAATTAGGTTACAGTAAGGTTTAGGTTAGACAAGATGCTCGTTTACTGGTGATGGTTATAGTTAGAGAGTGGATGTCATGATGAAAGGTTCACATACTAAGATACTGAGTAAGATAGTGTGCACATGCACATGCATGCTGGGAATTCATGCATGCATCATGTGCAGAATGTGGAGAGAATTTCCAGGCTAACCAAGTAAAAAAAAGTAATAACATTCTGTGACTGCGGCTTCATGTTGATGTCACTCAGGTCTACAGTCAGTGATGCAAATGGACAGGAGAGTAAACACGAGACAAATTGTGCATCCAGCATGAAAACATCTCCCTCTCCCAGACACCCTTGTCACTGGGGTTAGTGCCAGCTGGGGACTGTAGGGATGGATTTGACCTTGCCGGTATCCCAATATCTGGCACAAGCAAAAGGGCGATATTAGATGATAAAAACTGGAAAAAAGATACAAATGTAAGCAACTCAATTTGACAAGGCAGGTGTCCTCTTGCATGGCCCTTCTATTTGACATTAAAAGTGATGGTAACGGCCAGGATGGCTCAAGTGTATGAACCATACACTGCCACACTGTATCCTGTGTGTCTGGGGGAGGGGAGGTGTGAACAAGACAGAGTCAACGGTCAAGGGTGCCAAAGCTGGAGAGGCACAGAGTTGGCTTTGTGTTGGCACAGGCTGGTTTAGGGGGAGGGGGATTGCTTGCCTGGCAGTGTCTGCCAATCGGAGAAGAGGGACCACATCTCAATGGCTCCTAAGCTGTCCGTATTATGCTAAGACATGTATCCTTGAGGGAGCGTGGCTTGGAGTTGAAAGTCATACAAGGACACAGATTTAGCAGAAGAAGAAACCAGCTACAAGTCCGGGAAGACATACAGTGCTGCAGCTGCATTAATTAGTTTGACTTGTTGATGTTTATATTGGTTGCGCTTCTTCTTATTAACAAATCAATGCTAAATGATACTTTTATAGCAATGCTGATACTGAAACTGAAATTTACAACAATATATGATTTATAGCAATAAACATAGAATTGTCATTCTTTAGATGCATGCTTTAATAGTCTCATAAATGTAGACATCTGTGCTATGTTTGTGTTTGCTTTATCTGGGTTTTTAACTGCATGTGTTTCGATTTCCGCCGTGTGATATATATCTCTGACATGAAGAGATGAATTACACCCTCAGCTCATTTCCTCCTCCTCTCAACCTTTACACAAGGTGACCTTGCGTGTAACATAATTTACAACTGAATGACATGTTTGCTGTTCATGAGGCTGCCAAGCTGCATCAACAGTGCTGGTTTAGTGACACATTGCTTAGACGGTCTGTAGAACTAAATGATACAATTCAGTGAGTTGGGATGGGGGGGTTTCTCTGCTTCCATATGCCTTCCATCTGCTTTGCTTACACTGATCCTTTCTTTCTACAATGAGAATGCAAACAGTTATGGCATGTATGGGGAGATAAACAAAGCACAGATGTCATTCCGGCGTGATCAACAGCCTGCTACTCATCTTGCTGTAAATTGTGAGCTGAACTGCTGCAGAGCAGAATGACAGAATGTGGATTCAGCACTGAAAGAGACTCCCTGATGAACCCTGGCTTTTGATTACCTCTACAATACCTCTAAGTGTAAGAAGGAAGCCCTAACTGGACCTCCTTGACTTATTTTGCGGTTTAAATCAATGACAGTATTGGCCGCACCTCGTCATCCTGTCCCCATTCTCCACCAACCAGTGGCTGATGATGTGAAATATTGATTTGCATGTCCACCCATATCACCACGCCTTGGCTTTGCTGTCAAGTTCATTTACAAGAAGCCTTTTTAATGTGCCTTTGATGCCAAGCTTGTGGCAGTAGCCGGAGCAGAGGTGCAGAGGGAGGGGGAAGAACTCCCTCAGGGAAGAAAACACAATGCAAAAAAGCATAATGCTGTGTACAGATTCTCATAATCTAACACTGGGTTTGAAGTCAACAACACACAGTTCTGCAGTGAAGTAAGAAGCTGCACACACAAGAACTATATTTAGGGTGCAAACCTGCAGTTATTCATGCAAAGGGAATAAGTTGCTCAGTGCATCAAATGAGCTTGTACACTATATTTCCCAATTAGTCATTTCAGCATGGATACACTCTTCTGCTTCATATAAACAGCCAACAGCCTCGCCGGAACTGAGACACACACAAGCAGATACACGCATAAATGATTATACACAGGCACATACACAGAGACAGTAAGAAACGCTGGTTTATAAGAAGCTGCAGACAGGATGGCCTTTGCAGAAAACATGAGGTTAAAGGAGAATCTCCTGGTACTGAGTGAGGGTCAGTGATACGTCCCCGGCTCAGGGGTCTAAAGACAGATTTCAGGCCGGAAACTAATGCCACGTGAGACCATGTGAGAGATAACGAGGTGACCTTTTCAATGCAGGATCTAAATGACAAAGTGATGTTAATACCTTGACTCAAGCCCCTTCACTGTTCCTCCAAACAAGGATAACGACTCCAGCCTGGGCGCTATGACTCAGCCCGTGAAAGTTTCACACAAATCAGTCGCTGTTGATGTTTGATGGGTTTGTTTTCCACTCTCTCTCTCTCTCTGTGAATTTTAGATGCTGCTTCAGTCAGACAGCGACAGTTCATCATGAAGTGAGAGAAACCATTGGCCTTTATTCTCACCGCAATGGTCCCTGACATCGTCTGAATGGCAGAGTCAAGAAGAAACCTACTGAGACAACAGAGAGTCTCTGACAGGGTGGGGTGGAGAGAGGAACATAAAGAAAGGCAGAAAAAAAGAAGATAGACAGACATGGTCTGGGGACAGAAGGAAGGAGAAAGGCCACATCACCGTCAGTGAGACAAAGACTCCAAAAAGCACCTTGTGTCAATGTCTCAGAGCTAGAAAAATACAACACTACATGCAAGCTAAGGCATTCTCTGTGCAACCCTGAAGAGTGCAGAGAGAGGTGAGTCACAATATACACTTAACCTGGGAGAGGCCAATTCAAACACAGCTATGCTGGGACAGATAGTGCAGGCGGCATTGTGAGATAGACTGATTATGGGTGAAGAGGAGAGGCGAGGGTAAGGGAATGAGTCAGACAGGATTGGTCTCCATTACGCTCTCAGTGTGAAATCCAAAGTCTTTATTGTTATAATGTCATTAGCTCATCCTGTGTCCCACTTCTGAAGATTTGCATCATCCTCCCTAATACCCTGTTTATTTATTTATTTGCATGGAAAATATAGGTCATGCATTCATACAGACCATACATTTTTAATAGTTTTGCAGCTTTAATTCAAATGTCTGCAAGCCGCCCCTGTGAGCCAATCTGCCGCAGACGCTGAGTATGAATTAAACACAAACAACGCACACAATGCACAGCAGTGGAGGATGTGAGTTTCAAAAGCCTGAGGTATTTAGAAATACCCAAGCTAATACGTTTGTGGCATGATTAAAAACATCCTCTTGTTAAAGTGCCTGCGATGATATTCAAGGTGAAAAGAGGACAGAAACCTCTGCTTAGAACCAAGGGTTTTTACTTTTATGTTGCTCTGAGTGTGAGTCACTCGGGATGTCAGGCAAAACCTTTTACAGAAATGTAAAATGTCTGTGCAGCAATGACCCAGTGATCACCTGGAGGAAAAGACATGGGTACATATCCAACAAGCTCAATTTTGGGACACAACCACAGAATATTTGAAGTGAGGTTGTGTTGATCAGTCTAGCTTCAATTCTAGGCAGCATAATGGAGCCCAGGGGCTGTAACTGGCCTTTTCCCATCACAGCATGCTCTATCATTCTTTCTATCACTGGAGAGAAACTGAGAAAGGGCACTTTGTCTGCATCTTCAGTACCAGTCATCACCACTGTGACGATAGGAGTTGAACGTGGATGCTCTGTCAAATAAGCACCCTGGAACTGAGATGCTAGAGATATATACAGGCAGTGTAAAGGACATGTTATCTCTGAATGTGACTCAAAATTTCATGTGGTTATTAAAACCCTGAAAGTCATGGAGACTTCCTCGGGGAAGAGGTCTGCTAATATTGTCCATCTTAAGCATAAAATAGGAGCAAGGAGCGAAATGCACAAACCAATTTCAAGCAGCAGAGCGACATTTCTGAGGTATTTCAGAGGACAGAAAGGAACATGATTGATATGATTGTTCCACTGGTTCATTTTACATCCATTTAAATGTGATTAGACTGTGATCTGAACCCTTCAGCTTGAGAGGAAGGGAATATTGTCTTCAATTTTAAACAAGGTTTCTTCTTTGAGGCAACAAAGCAATAACTGTCTATTGCATGATGTAACAGGAGTTAAAACGAAAGTGAGAGGAAGATGCTAAGAACAGTTTGATTTTCCATTTATTAATTTCCTCAGCTCAGTGGTTTGCCAAATGACACTGCATTTCAATTACCACCATTTCCCCATAATGGTTAAAACACACTGATTTAAATGTCTGCCAGATTGCGCAGATTTCTGTTTGTTGTTTTTGATCTCAACTGACTTGAATTACATCTGTTTAAAACCTGTTTACTTCAGTGTCTATTGCAGTCACTGTTGATTATGTCTAACTGCACAAAACAGGATGAAAATGCTGCAATGCATCCAAGTCTTTACGTCAGATGTGATACACAATTATACAGAACAATTCAACAGGTTCTCCAGCATCAGTAAATGCATAGTATTACTCTTGCTATGTTACTTTCACTGTTGTCACTATTGTACTCCATCTTGTCTCTCAAAAGGTAATAAAGAAGGAGTAGCGCTGTAAGGCTTTCTATTCTATTCTATAGCCACATTTTTAGACGACCATCATCCGACTGAGGTAAAAAATGCTCCAAATGAAATGTAAGCTGTTAGTTATGCTTGATAAGAGAAAGATAGACAGGATCCACAGCTGAGTGGAGCCATAGTGTTATATCTTGAATGCATTAAATGGGCAAAATCAATAAACGTCTGCACTGTCAGCCTGCCAGACCGGAAAAACACATTTTTTATTTCACGCTCTGTCTAAAAATGAAATTGCAGAGAGAACAGAATTTACCCACGGTTATGTTAAGACATTAGAAATGGTTACTCTCTCCGAGTGGCCACGCTCACTGCCCACCAAACCTTTGTGTACGGCGCCCAGTTCGGCTGTTCATTGCACATAAGTGGACAAGTACAATCAGTCCTCAAGTATGATCACTTATATTGCAAATTCCAACCATAATATATTTTGTGCCAAAGTCAGGAGGTGCTGACTGTCAATGAAAGATAAGATTGAAATGAAAAGATACATCATGCTAACATGCTACTATAGGCGGTTGTACTTAGCAATGCTGAAAAAGTAGAGAGAATGAACCTGTTTGATTTAGGAAACTTATTTCTTCTTCTATTCATCAATTTTCATGCCTAACAAGTAAGAATAATGATTATTTTCCCAATTTTTTTGTATGTTGAGAAGTTATTATAGTGCCACATGCCACCTACCATTGTAGCAGACTTTTAGTCTTTTAGTGACATGAGTGAATGTATGTGTTTTCATAGACAACTTCACTGGCAAACAAACAACAGTGGTGTCTGTATCCTGCTGTCCTGACAAAAATGCACTCAAATATAAAGTATACAGCATCAGATAGTGGCATGTAGTGGGTATAATCTGTTCTTCTGCTGCTCTGACAAAGAGCAGAATGTATGAGAGCACCAGCAGTCAGAAAAAGCACTGGCAGTCCTTGTTGAGCGTCTAACTCACAAGCGGAATGATATAGTTAGGCAGGATTTTGTTGTCATGCATTGCCACAGCAGCATGATAGGTGCCCAGCCAGTGCACGTAGCATCCCAGCTGTTGTAAAAGCAAAATAAGGTTTAGCCAGCTGGGTTCACAATTTATCGGGTTACAGTATAATGTCATTATATCATAAGTTAGTGGGAGCAGCTGGAGAGGAGACATCAGGAAAGGCGTAGAGAGAGACTGCACTGATGAGGCACAACACTGATGCATTGTTGAGTCAGAGCTCTGATTAGGTGTGCTCTCAATGTGAAAGCAGAAGAGAGAGAGAGAGCGTCATCTTGTAAGACTCATTGACTGGAGAAGCTTCATTTAAGTCCCTTTCACAGCTGAAAAGTATCCAAAAGGCAGAAAATATAAAGTTTGGTGTGCATTATAATAACACAATAATGTGAATACACACACACACACGCAATACATTTGGAGGCCACTAATTGTTATGATGACCCTTTGCCCAAAAGTCGGACGAAAATTAACAAACAATGGATGGGTCCGTAGATAAAACAAAGTTATTTGCAGTTACTGTCGATTGCCACCAGAGAACATCTAGTCTGAAAATACCATTTGCTAGCTAAGCACAGCTAATACAGCCCCAAAACATATAGCTTGCGGTGCTACCAATAACCACTGTGGAGGATGAGGGCTGGCATGAAATAATTATAGTTGCAGCCAACTACTACTCTTCTGAATTGCCTTCGAAAGCCACCACTGTTCTGAAGATACACGACTTGTATGTGAACCACACAAACAGCAAAGGAGTTGGGACAGACTATGAGACCTGCACTCACCTGAGAACTCACTCAGCACAGTGACCTCGGGGTGACAGGTGGCACATTATTTTGACTTGTAGTTGGAAAATGTAGTTACTGGACATAATTCCAGTACTAACTACTGTGTTGTTAATACCAATAATACATCCGATTACATTTGCATAAACCAAGCATATTAATTTACTACCATGTAAGCGAATAATATGTAAAATTTGGGGATTATTACTATAGAACACTAATGTCCATGCAGATTAGATGCTGTATGTACAATGCAAAGAGTCTAAGGAAACTGAGGGGGGCAATTACTGTAAAGGGCCCTCCTGACTAAAAATAAAACTGCCAGTTTTTATAATACTAATATAATCAGAATTTATTGAGTGTTTATAGTTATCAAGTCCTGGCGTGATATATCAGACTCCATTGTGGAAAAATGTAAGTTTCCCAGTAATTCAACATGTTGTGTGTTGACCTGTATGTCATAAAGAATTATTTTGTCTGGCAAGCATCCATTTTTCTCATAATTTTGCATCTATACATCATGATTACAGATCCTTTCCATGACAAGACAATGATGTATTTCATTCTGTGATTTTGTGACTGGGGGGGGCATGTGTGTCATCACGTGTGACTGTGTGGGCAGGTATTCATGTGTGTATATGTTTTCGTCTCAGTGAGCGCTGCAGTAAAACAGCAGAGCTGACAAGCGCACCATCGGCCCTTGGTGGCACATCAGGGACAGCTGGATGTTGTCAGGCAGCCATAACGCTGATGGAAATGGGCTGATTGCAGCTCACGGGCCCCTCCTTCTTATAAATCAGCTTCACGGCACTCAGGGGTGGAATACAGAAGCGACAGGCTGCACCACATCCACTGTACAGTATAAGAAACCCTGCAGCAAACAGTATGTGCAAATGTTTGTTTTAGACTCCTGGATGGGAGGTACTGCATCAAAGTAGTGTTCAAGGTGTCATATTTTTACATTACACTGACTTTAAAATGCTTGCCTTAACTGTCGTTTGATTGAAAAGACCTAAAACTGTTAATGATAATCTATAAAACAAAGGTATACTGTATGCTAATGCTCTTTATTCCATCCTGTCTGGTAAAAGTGGATCAGAGATTAAATTGTGTTATTTTAGAATCTTTTCCAGAAGGATTCTATAGCAAAAATGTTTGTACAATCATATAATGTGGCAAAGATTCTCTTAGATTAAGTATGCACAGTCTTTTCTTCGGGCATGTTCTATGTGAGCTGCCAGGCATTTACACCACCCACATGGGCTGCACCACTGTCAGACAAATCTGAAATTAGAAAGTAGCATGCAGCTCCAAAAGCAGTATCAATCTAATTAGTCAGCTTTGGCTCCTCTTCCTCAAAAATTAAGATGTGAAAGGTCTGAATAGATTGTTTTGGAGCCAGCATTAGATTTGATTGACAATGGTGCTTTTGAGAATATGAAGGTTTTTCAAACCACAAATATGACATTGCTTCAGGGTGAAATCACTTGGTATCCGGTGTACCTAAATCTTTTCACAGTCAGGAGTATAAAAGAGTGTTTTAATGTGCATCAGTGCAGCCACACATTCACAGTGAGATGCATACAGAATAAGCAAATAGATCCAAACTATTTTAAATGTTGTGCCAGGTAAAGAAAATGGTGAAAAATGTTTTTTTGTTAATGTTGACTCACTATCTCATTTTCAATCACATCACATAAAAAAGAAAATCGTAATTAAAAACACGCCATAATCTATCATTCACTGCTGACCTTTTAACAAAGTTTACTCAAATTAATTGTGCTGAGAAATTACCGGCTACCCAGGGGCTTTTTGACATAGAACAAATAAGAAAAAACACAGAATCTTTCCATTGGCAGTCTAATTGGCACTGTGCATATGTTTGATTTGCATGCAGGTAAAGGTTAGTCCATGATTGTCCACAGTGACATCCCTATCTCTGTTGTTGTGGGTGGTTGGACTTTGTGGATCAGAACACAATATGCATATTAGGACGAGGTTCGAGGAGTTATGAGACTTACCTCACCAGAAAAACAACAGCATTGGTTATCTGATTTATTTCGTTTTTATACCTGAATAGAGCCTTTTGTGGCTGAGCACATTCTGACTAATTATTATTTATCAGAAGCAAAGATAGAAGCATTAGTAAGTAAGTAAGTGTTGACCTTATTATTTCCCTAACCTTACCAAAACATTTTGCCACCTAAAGCCAACTTGACTGTGACCATAAGGCAGTTCAGAAAACAAATGATCATGATGTCATGACACTGACAAAAGATGTCATCCTGCCAATAGGGACACCATCTGAAAAGCTCACAAGGGTCATTTTGAAAGGCAATGACAAATGACCTATTTTAGCAATTAGTCTGGAGGACTTTTTTTTGGAGACGTTCTCCATCTGGACAACTGGCCCTCAGGACTGTTAAGTGGCTTTAATAACCCCTGTTTGTAATCCTCCTTGCAGCCCTCCTTCCACTAATGCCATGTTTTACTCAGCCATGCACTGCCATTATGACTGAAACTCCACTTCATATAGTCTTTAAACTAAAAGGGAAGGAGTCTCTGTATGTCTGTATATATGTCTGTAACTCGATTTTTCCAACAACTGTTCATCTGATAGACTTCACACTTGGTGGGTGTATTGCTGAAGACCCAAAGCAAGAGTGTCGAGTACGCTCTGCAGAACATATTTCTTAGTAGCGCGTTATGTACACACTGTGCAGTGCAGTGATACTCCACTCATGGGCTAAATCTGGCCACAACAGGATGCTTGGTTGTTCGTTGACCATTTTCAACTCACAATGAAAATAAATTGATTCACACTGGGGATTTTTTTTTGTGTGCTTTCAATTTAAAAACTGTTCCAGATACATAAAAATAGAGCTTGTTTATCTTGAAGATAATGTGGTCCAAAATCACTAGCTTTTAGCAAATGATGCATATACATTAACACTGCTCGAGGATGCAACTATGTTGTTGCAGATGTATTGTTTAAGACTTAAGGAAGCGCAAAACCCAGTGTCCAGTTTCAATTCAACAAAGCTGCTAGCCTGGGTCTTTTTGTGAAATTGTCACATGCTGCATGGCTGTCAAGAACACATAAGTCCTTTTGACTCAAATAGCTATTATTTTGTTTTTGCCCAGAGCAACAAACCAAAGGCTGTCTTAAAGATAACACTGTGGGTGGCTAGATGGACAGACAAAATAGCAAAACTTTACAATCTGCCACAGCAATCTCTGCCACAGGTTTAGCGCTTCAGTCGTTCAAACTCAGTGAATATAACACACTGGCCGGCTGCAAGAGAATCGGTTTGATGACAAAAAACTCACCACAAAATAAACAGAAACATTTATCAAATAGAACAGCAAATGAAATAACCCGTTCTACCTCATAGTCAATCATTGTCAGGTCCTCTATTGCTACAAACTGAAATGATTTTAAAGGTGCCACCATATTATCCTGATTAGTGTCATTTTGTTTGTGTTGCTGATAATAAAATAGGAAAAGGTCATATTCTGCGCCTGTGGGGCTGGGCGCGGCTTCTGAGAAATCATGAGAAATTAGCTGTGAGAAGGTTAAACCATCCACTCCCATCTCAGCAGTAGGTAATTAGTGTAAATGAATAAATCTAGGTGGTCATGGCATACACTGGATTGGAATTGCTGTGAAAAATTTAAATGTTAATGCAGTGTCAGAGATTAAACTGAGGAAAGGAGAAGGGAGGAGGTCCGGGGTAGAAAAGGATTAAGAATCAGCTTTGAAGGGCTTTTCCCATGTGCTCCACAGAACCATATCTCACTTTTTTGCTTTTCCACGGCTTTCTATAGGGACTGTTTTCAGTCTGTTCAAAAAACCCAATCTCCTCTCTGACCTTCTCCTGCCCAGCGGTTTCTGTTGATTAACACTCACACACAAACACATACACAACCACACACAAAGCCACGTACACGCACACACACACACACATACAATTTCATGTTGCAATATGGAACATTGGAGTCCCCTGACAGCAACAACCTACAGCATCTGACCACAAAGCAGCAGCATCTTAATAGCAGCATCGCTCAGTGATGTAGATCCAGCATCTTAAACATGTGACATAAATACAGTTATCTAGTAAACATTCAACGAAATGACATGTAGATATCTGCTTTCCTTGAACATGTTAATGCACTTTCTGTTCCTGTTCTCTGTCACTCTCCGTCTCTCTCTTTGTATAAATGCCATGGGTGTAATCTAAACAGCTGAGCACATCATTACTGTTATCCCACTGCCATTCTCCTCCTGCTTTATTAAGACAGTAAGGAGACGTCCCCTCCTCCCTCGACAAAAGGACCCTCATTACAAACTATCTCTATATCTCTTTCCATCTGTCTGCTCCCTCTTTCTCTCCCTCTCTTTGTTTTGCCTGTATGTGCCTGGTCAGCACACTGCTCCTCTGGGGCTCCTTTGGCGCAGCTTGAACACATAAGGAGTCTGTTTAGATGCTCATATACATATTTATCACAATCCAAGGCAGTACAAGTTCTGTGGTAATACGCGGTTTAAAAATGTATACGCTAAAAATACAGTACGGCGTATTTTATGACTGGGATTCTTGAGCAAATACACCAGTTCCTGCATCTGTATGAGCTGCAGACATGTTACTGTAAATCACATCATAGGACGAACCATATGGTCAGCCTCTTCAGCATCAGTGGGACTCCAGCCAACACTGAAACAGCTTCGTCAACACCTCGCTTTCCATATTTTACCTATAGCAGAGGGTTGTGCTGTACTGCAGGAATAAACAGCTTTACACTTCTGAGAATATGCAGGTTTTTAGTTCTTAAAGATCACTTCTTAACAGCTGATTCTATGTGAAAAGCACCTTCTGTCTGCTTGATGTTTTGCTAATCAGTAAAATCATCTGCTGTGATGTTTAGTTGACAAGAAAATCTGCACGATTTAACCCTGCCACTGACTCATACATTTTATATCTAACAACTAAGTGGTGATGCAGGTGAGTTAATGTGCATCAGATGATGGACTAAACGTTTCTGAAACTGAACAAGTTGAGGTCCTTCATACTGGTAGCAACTGGGCAGAGAAGTTTGGTGAGGGTTTGTGTGTGAGTGTGTGTTTGACATATGCAGATCTACAACTAGAATTCAGTATGAGCAGGAAAGTGTTAATGTGCAGGCATGAAAAAAGCAAGTAGAGTTGTTAAGAGTGCTTTTCTTAAGAGAACATGCTTTTATGCTTTAATATTCAAATGATAACCACACAAAGGAAGGGAGGTGTGGTGAATAATTTAGATTTAAAAAGAAAGAAAAATGTCAATTAAACAGAGTGAATCATAGACTAGAACACACCAGTGTCATCATCACTAATACACTGCCTGATAATAATCTCAATAGCTCTTTTTCAAGTTGTTTCTAAGTGCTTCATGAGAGAGAAAACAACAAAGAGACAGTTTATAACACCCCAAAATAACTGAAATCCTCAACTTGAGGACTTCCACTTGAGGCAGCTGATCCCTCTCCACCTGAGTGGCAAAACAATTCTTTGAACATTTGCAATCACAGTCAAATGAGGCTAAAATGGACACTCCACAACCTCAACTGCACCTGGATCTCCATCTGTGAAAATAACTCCCTGGAAATGGCACAAACTTTGAATAAGCTTTCCTGAAAGCTGCATATTTTAAAGCATTTCTAACTCTGAGTGTAAAAAGAACTCCCTGTCGCTAACCCAGGACCCACAGCTCAGTCAGGCTGTTCTCATTCACTGTTCCTAGTTATTTCAACCAAGAAGTAATGCACTATACTCTGTATATAACCCACATAATAATGAGCGAGGAGGTGCAGCTTATTCAGAGAGATCCATTAGATCTATATTGACAGTCCTTGTTAGGTGGCTGTTATTATGATGGTATAAAGACTGACAAAGTCTGCAAAGACCGGAGGTCAGGATGGATGGATCGGCTCAAAGCCACAGGACTTTCACCTAGGAGACCATTGTTCATGTCCACTGTGAAACCAAAAGTTAACAGTGTTAATTTAAGCTATGTATGTAAGTTAACTTGTTGACTTCCATACATAAACGTCACGTTCATATAAATGTCAATTTGTTATATGTAACTAAAGCAAAATTATATTAACCCAATCCATGATATTTTCCCTAAGTCATTTTTGGACCTAAACTTTGAACGTTTTATTTTTATAGTTTATGGTTTGCACATTGAAAAAAGTAACCGTGCAACAGTTTCACAACATTAAATAGAACTTTATATTTTGTAAGATATAGGACCAATTGTTTTGCGAGGATACATTGCAGATGGAAATGGAAAAGGAACACAGCCAAGACTGACACTAAAACTTATATCAACAAAACATCAAGCATTTCCACTGCAGAGCTCTCGTACTACCTCAGTGATCTATGCAAAGGAAATAAACTGTGTCCAGACTGGATTAGTATTGCAGGACAATCAATGTTGGTTATGTTATTCAGTGCATTCCAAGTCAGTGATTTTAATGAACGATATGGGCTCATAAAGTAGTACTTTATTACTCTCATAAATTAGTGAAGAAGCATATCCTTCCAGTCCGACTCTAGAGTAAGTCTGCTGCCAAAAGTGTTTGTAATTTATGAATAACATATCGATCTGAATGGTTGCAGAATCAGAAAGAGGATAAGGGAGATCCCAGTAACCGTATGTCCTGTGTGGGGCAATATGTAATAATCACAAATAATCTTGAGCTTCACAAGACCTCAACTCACTGAAAAGCACCAATAAAAGTCCACACTGCTAGAGTTTTCTAGTAGCTATAAATGCCATACAGGGAGGGTTTCTGCAGTAAAAGGTTTCCAATCAACGGACACCTTACCAAATGATTAAATGTCACAATCAGAACAAAGTGTACTCGCGTAGACATATGCATATACACACATACTCAGTTGGTTTTATCTGTGCTGTTGTTCTTATCCTTATTCTGTTTTATCATCTCATTCGTTTGTCTGTTTTAATCTAGCTTTAAAAGCCTAACCAGGGAAAGGGGCTGCAAATTAGCTTCAGCTACAAGATAATGAATAAATAAATAAACAAATAAACTTGTAACCTCTCAGAATAATGTAGTTAGCTAATTACATGCTGCTTGGCTTTGGAAATAACACTGCATTAGCATTAGCTAGCTAGCCAGACATGTCAATGTTTGTAGCTTACATTGGGAGAACAGGCTTTTTGATAATCAATTCCTTACTCTTTTGCTCTTGTGTTTGCATGTTTTGGAAAGGCTGAACATGGCATTTGTTCATTCCACTTTCAAAGCCTCTTAATCAGACCCTTTTAAGTTCCCCAGTTACCAATATAAATGTTGTAACCTTTTAGTATAATTGTGCAGTTCATAGGTGAAGCACCAATTAGGTGTTACGCACATACAAACCAAGAACAGGCCTTGGAAATAACTCCCACAGTAGGTGATTTACACTATCACAAAATAACTGGGAATCCTTTTGGGGGGCACCAAACTACGCTCTAACAAATAAACCAAATTAACCAAAGGGCAGAATATGTAATACATCTGCAAAGACAGCAACATTTAATCACACTGGAAATGATGGCCAGGAAGCTTTTATATGACAGCAAAGAGAGGGCGATGAGTGAGCAATGATAGAAAATGTGTGGGAGTCAGCGTTCGAGCACGTGGTGGGCTGAGGTTACAAGGTCTTCTCTACACTGTCATTACTGTGTCCACGCACTCAGCAGCACACACATACACACATGGCTGTAAAATTAAACAGATTAGATATATGAGATAGAGATTGATACTGCATGTGTGGGGCAAGTGCCCATGTTTAAATAGTTCTTTTGCATGTGATCCACAGAAGTTGGTGCAGCCTTCCTACAGTCTCTGGCTGCTCTGTGCTCTCTGGGCAGGTAAAATTACCCCCATACATCTTGTGACTGTGACATATTGATTGTGAGCCGAAGGAGAGGCTATCATCTCATCTATGGTGTTGTTGTCTTCTCTGGTCAGTTAAAGTGTGTTAGGCCATTTGTTGGACAAGACATTGTTAAACATTCCTGTTGGTTTATTTGATTAAATCTTTATCTTCTCGTCGTATTAACTTGTTATTTAAATTCTGACAAAATCTGGGACGCTTGGCTGAATTTATGCTGTGATGGTCTGTGAACAAGCAGAGAAGAAAAACAGAGAAAGAGTGCAGTGTCAGAAAGAGTTTGGATAAACCACAAGTTTCCGTTTCATAAACACACACATACACACTTCACACATACGCACACAAGCTTCACACTGTTCTTGTGCATGACTGCCGGCTCTCTCCCAGACCCCGCTGACTAACAGTTCTCTTTTTCAGGACTTCTAAGCCCCGTCTCTGGGCAGACGCCATCACTTCCGCCCCTTCCACCTGTCAGGTGCCCTTGCCTGCTTTAATGGTGGCGGCAGAGAGGGCAGGCGGCTGTGGGGGTGGGGGTGAACGCTGGACGAGCTGCTGGATCCTGTCCCTGCCTCCGTGTGCCAGGCCAGCATCACAGTTCATTTCCCAGCCTCCTCTCTCCTCCGCTGTGCTCAGCCAAGCCTCTCAGCAGGTGTCTCGCTGCAGAAGAGTTCTGCCACTACACACACTTACTGCCACAGCTCTGTGCTCAAACTCAGAACGGCAAGGAGAAACTTCCACACCATAACTAAAGACCTCAGCATTCAGTGGGTTCTGGAGAAAATCTCCTGAGAACTCCATAAAGATTAAAACCTCTTCTGATCACTAAAAGGACTTTTCACACCGAAAAACTGCAATCCAGTCCTTCCCTTTCTTTGTCTGGATTACAAATTGATGTCTGATACAGTAATCCACTGACTGGAAGACACTTCCACTGGAAGACACTTCTATGCAATATCAGTATTGGGTACAATCATTCATTTTTTATGAATTAGAACATTCTGAGCCTGTGAAACAAAGATGCAGTACCTGAATTCTGGTTAGCTGAAATAACTAGCATGCTTACTATAGAAATGATCCACTATAATCTATCAGGGAAGCCCAATAATTCTGGCAACCCATCCTGACTCATCTTTGGCCTTTGCAACACCAGACTGTAACCTCATTTAATGGCACAACAGGAGAGCTCAAAGGCTTTGAGGTATATAACAGTGGCATCACAACATCAATTGTAATCACAACTGTTATCAATATTACTTGCAATGTTTGTACAGAGATTAGGAGGTGATCATTTGGAGTGATTATAATAACAGTGTTATCTTTTGGCATAATGGTAACATTCTTTTCCTTCATTCATAAATTGATTTATTATTATTTTTTCTGTATTTGTATCTAAGCTCTACTGTCTTCATTATAAACTCATTATAAAATACTGTAGGATATGTTAACTTTTTGGACACAATACTTACTTAATTGAAATGGTAGAAAACAAGCACAACAGCAGAGATTAACAGAGAGTAACTTTATGAAGTATCCTCCTAATGTTTGAGGTACCCAACTATTTCTACTGCTTCTACCTTTACCGGCTTGTATGTATCTCATGCCGGCTGCAGTTACTTCTTAAAAGACAGAGGTGTCTTGGTCTAACTACTTTGAAGATAAAGGTTTGCACTGAGTACTGTCATCAAGAAGCAATCAACAAAGGCACAGCTGGACTTCTGCTGCTTTTTAACTTCATCTTTTGAAGTTAACACACAGAGGATGGAGTGCTGCCAGGCACTGAAATGTTGTAACTTGCATCAGAAATAAAACGATCTTAATACTATAAGTTTTAGCGCTATTATCTCAAAATCATCAAATCATGATGACAATAAGCACTATATCAAAATGATTCATATAAATTCAGTTATATTTGTAAGCATTTATGTCAGAGTTTCTGTTTGTTTCTACATTATTTTAGCGTCAAAGGACTAACAGCCTTTGTCGACCATAATGTTGATTGCTGTGCAACTACAGTTATGCTAATATTCTCTTTTTTCTATAAAATTGTCTGATTATGTGATGACAAAGTGTGAGACAAAGGTGATGTTGAAGCTGTGACAACACCATCATTACTTCCTCCTCTCACTTTTAGCTCCGAATGTGTGAATAACATGATTATATTTTCTGCTGATGAATGGAGAGAAAAGGCAATTAAAGCAAGCCGTTACGGGTGATATATAACAACATCATATTTATCATATAGGCTGCTGGACAAGGATGCCAGATAAATCACAAAACGTGTGTAGTCTGTCACCAGTTATCAAGGTTGCTTCTTAAACATGTGTCCTTTTGTGGTTAGAAATAAATTGCTATGGAATAATGTAGACGTCAGCGCAAGATGAGAAAAATAAGATTTGTTCAAATTAAAGACAGAATATTAGAAGTACTTTTCCTTTACTAGCATCATTGTTGTGTTTTTTCTGTACACTATATTTCAGTCCTGCTGTTGCTTGTGGATGTGGTTACCAAGGTAACATCTCTAGTGGCCTGCAATTTGAGAGTATGGTGCCCTGTAATGTTGGCTCCATGTTACCATAGCAGATTTCTCTGTTCTCCGGCACACACTGTATAAGGAGGCTTAGCGGGCCAATGTTCAGAGCAGCAAACATTAAGGCAGTTAATTAGGGTTTGTGGAAAAATCAATATTGTGACAGTGGTTCAAGGAAGATATTCTTAATTAAATGTATCCTCATCCTGTTTTTTTTTTGTCAATTTGTTTTTAACTCACAAATACAATGTGATATAATATATAAATTGGCTAATATAAATAGTAGCAATAGTACTACTTAAAGCAACATTAAGAAACTATTTTTACCTCTATATAACAGCATCAAAATCATTTCGATGCAACACCGGCTGGTTATGGGAAGAATGGTTCCATTTAGCAGCCTGAATGCTTTTTCTTGCACTAAGTGAGTGAGTACAATTTCCAACGAGAAGTGGCTTTCTGGCACACATAACACCAGTTATGTCACTGATTTTAGTGAAACATGATCATATTTTAACAACAAAATGTTTTCTGCTCCTCTGCCTCGACTTTCAGTCATTTAGGAGACATCTTTCCCTGCTGCAAAAGCTGTTAACTTCCAACTGCTAACCACTAACTGTAGCTGCCATTACTTAGCTCAGTGAGCTGTTCTGCCAGAACTCCTTGGAGCACCGGGAGGACTGCTGGTGTTTACACCACTAGCGCAAAAGCTTTGGACTGTGAGGAGAAGGAGGTTCAGGCCAGGGGTTGGGGAATGTGCTGACAGGGAGCCTTGCCGGTGTGTTGCCAAAACCAGAGCAGCCTCTATGGACATCACGGCGGAGAGAATAAAGACATTACGGAGGAAGATAAGAAGAGAAAAAGAAGCGAGTGACAGTGGAGGAGGCTGCCAGACAAGACTCAATCTCTAACTGGCTTTTAGAAAGCTTCCAGAAATAAAAGCACGCCAAGCTGGCCTTCTTGCTGTTGGCCTAATGAGTAATATTAGCTGGCTTGCCATTTCTTATGTTGCTGCACTGAAAATGTGCTTTATGACAATACAATTATCAATGCAAGTCTCATAAAAGCAGCAGAATTACCAAATCATAGAACTATTATTACATCCAATACAACAGCATCTCATGACACTTTAAACCAAACCACCAAAAAGCAAAATCATCTCAGTGCTTTAAATAGAATATCCACTGTGCACAGGCCCAACTAGACAAGAAGAGCAAAGGAACTGTATGCATTATACATTGTGCAAAGAGTGCATTACATTTATAGCCCCATGTACTCTCCTGAAGAGATGACTTAACAAGAAAGCTTTAGAACAAGCACATATTCTTGGGTGGGATTGGAAGCAGTTTGCCTTTCAAAAGAAAGTCTACAGTATTTCACAGCGATTTCACATATTTAAAATGCAAAAATGGAACATTAATTCAAATTTAAAATATTTAAAGATACAGGAATATAAGCCCACTGCAATACGCTACATTATCAAGTCGAGTATTATTAGAATAGTTTGTGTTTGAAATCCATCTTGACACAAATGTTTTATCCATAAATCATACTTGGATCTGCATGTAAATGAGGTTTTATATTTGCAAAACTGCTGAGAGGTCATAATTCCAATCAAAGCAGGAAAGATAGTGTATTGCAAATAAGTTTATATATTTTTATGAAAAGCTCATTAAAAAAGAAGTATGACTGTCAGAGGATGCATGAATTAAGCAAATTCTGCCCTTAAAAAGAGCATGTAAATTTGCATTGCCCTTTTGAAATATAACATGGAGTCTGCATTTACTGTAGTGCAAACTGAATGCTGTGGCCACAGGTAAAGCAAACACAGGGAGCAAAATTGTTGAAATCATTCTTATGGGGCATGGCTGTCACTTTAATTGAGACGTTGACAATTGCATATTCAAGTCTGTGCTGCACTCGGCTGCATTAGCCAATCATAAATGCTGTGTGCTGCCATTGGCTGAGCTAGGGAGAGAGCCATGTACTGTGCTGTGAGGGGCGGGGAGGGGGGCTCTCCATCTCCTCTGCGCTCTCCCATTCAACCTCTGTAGTCAGCAGAACGAGAGGCTGAGCAGAGCTACACAGCATCCACCGCTACAGCATCCTGCAGATGACTCTGCTCCACGTAGGAGGGAGAGGGAAAAAAAGAACAAGTGCTGGAGAGAAAAAGGTAGAACCACAGATGAAGAGAGACTGAAGGAAGGAGAGAAGCACAGAAGGAGTAAGAGTGGGAAATGAAAGGAATTGAGTAAACACCGCTGCCTGCCTGAGGACCACTGCAGCTGTACTAAATCTGGGGCTGTCAGGCCAACCCTCAACAAAGCAGTGAGTGAGAGAGGCAAGGGAGCAGAAGGGGGAAAAGAAGTGATTTAAAGAGCTGATCTCATCACTCTGGACAAGCAGGGATGGGAACCCCAAGAGCCTCTCCGTCAGCAGATCAAACT
>CAFUXE010000706.1:139845-169820 GCA_903364295.1 Serranus cabrilla
GTACAGGAACTCTGATCACCACACTGCTGAGTGCAGCTCAAGTCTCTGCTCGGTCCTCCCTCACACCTGCCTGCTCCTGGTGAATGTCTTCTCTGCATGCAATCCCACTGCTCGGCAGTTGAACACACTCATGGTCGATGCCAAGGGAAGGAACATGAAATGTCTGACTTTCTTCTTAATGCTTCCCGAGTCAGTGAAAAGCAAGTCAAGTAAAAGCTCCAAGAAAGGGAATGCCAGTGGCAGCTCCAAGCTGCCCCCTGTCTGTTATGAGATAATCACTCTGAGGAGTAAGAAGAAGAAGAAGATGGCAGCGGATATTTTTCCCACCAAAAAGCCGGCATCCACCACCACAGTGCAACAGTACCAGCAGCAGAACCTCAACAATAACAACACCATACAGAACTGTAACTGGCAAGGACTCTACTCCACTATAAGAGAAAGGTAGGTACAATCAGGAACCATTAGTGCTGCTCTCAACTGTTTTAATCAAGGGAGCATACAAGGAAGATAAATATCAAATTTTAATTAAAATGTTCTCTTAAAGTTTTATAGATAAGAGCTGCATGTTCCACTGCATTTTGACTGCCAGTTTTCTCAACTGCATTAAATTTATGTATCCAAAAACAACCTATGTAAGGTTATTGCTCTTGTACACTGAGGTCTGTGTGTATATTTGTGTTCCTGTGTGTATGCGTGTGTGTGTGTGTGGGTGTTCCCTCTGCCCTGCCCTCAATCCGCTGGGGGTATCTCTGTTTACACCCTCTCCTGCTCCTGCAGACTTTGCCGCTTTGACATAACAGAGGGCGGACAGCCACCGGGTGCGTTTGATATGCACAACAGGCAGAGGTTGCTCTGTACTAAAAGCTAAATATTTACCTTGGACTATCAGTAAAAGACCCCAGCTGTCCAGAGCAAAATGTGTGCTTTCCGACCTGGCTTTGTTGTCTCTCCAGAAATTCATGGGGCTGTTTACCCACCCCTGTGACATGTTCCTCTATTCAATAATATATGAACGCAGCTTTATTGTTGGTCCCATTCTTTCACAGCGGGGATTTTCGATTCTCTTCATTGCCTGTTTTATGTAGATATAAAGAGTTTAAGTGTGTTTTAGTGTGCTATGTTGGAGTTTTAAATCAATTAAATATTTCAAGTATTGCCTGGAGCCATTTGGACACTTTATACAATCATAAAACTCTTGTTTCAGGAGTAGCAGAAAAGATGAATATACATGTCATCTACTATTTGTTTTTGAACTTCTGCCAAAGACTAATTAGTATGAGTTTTATTTACATCCAATACATGTATAGGTGTTTATGTGTATATCACCATAATATCTCATCTTGTCTCTTCTTCTCTTCTAAAACAAATGCAGAGGATAAAATATGCAAAATTAATTTTCTCCTGTTTTTTTCCCCCTTCCTAGAAATTCAGTAATGTTCAACAATGAGCTGATGGCAGATGTTCACTTTGTGGTGGGTCAGCCTGGAAGGACCCAGCGGCTGCCAGGACACAGAGTAAGAATTTCATCAACCAGTGAAGTCACGGTAGCAAGGAGGAAATTAGCAAACAAGCAATCAGCCAGCCCGGCCCAGTGTTGTTCATATCATATCAGCATAAAAATAATCTCCCCCATTGCCAGCAGTAATGGAAGTGAAATCCTTTGTGCTCCACTCTCACTTCCGCACCATGTGTCTTTTCTAGACAGTCCTCAATTATTTATGTAAATGAGGCTGACGGATAGAGGCTCGGAGTGAGCGAAGGAGGAAGGGATATCCTCTCCAGCAGTCATCTCACACAGAATGGATCGCCTTTGTCCCTGCTTTAGCTCAGCTTTTCACAGACAGCTCTGCAATTACTCAACTTTTAATCAAACACATCCAACAGCACACAGTTGCAATAATGAGGCAGAGAGGCATTCAACTCTGCATCTCCCATCCGAGTTTACTTTTGTTCTCATTTACTTGATTAGCTTTTGAATTCTGGATTGACAGTATAATGAATCTACAATAAATAGCCATTATTATTATAATGGGGCCCATATTTATCCTGTTTATGCCAGTTGCAACATGCAGGTCGACATGCCTCTTTGTTTAGCCCGCCCTCTGACCTCACTGCTTTTTCCAAGATGTTCACATAAATGATTTAGGTTCATAGCTGCCTACACGTGCCTCCTCTGAAAGTACATCATTATGTCAACTCTATTTGAATATGATTATAAAATTCATATTAAATTTGGCCATTTTACAGCTGTGAATTTGGCTCTGCTACCCACTGTCAGAAGAGCCCTGCATGGGTCATCTTTTCTTGTTTTTGATATGGGACCCAAATGTATTATCTATGATTGGTAGCTGCAGTGCACTTCTTCAGTGCATTTATAAAAAGCACTTATGGAAGGACATTGAGGATGACTTGACTGCACTTTATGCAGAGACATTATGCCGATGGGATATAATGACGTTCAGCGCTGCAATCTTTATTGTGTCCATTTGGCAGGAGCTCAGATATGCATTATGATTTCATTTACAAAGTTATATCCTTACAAGATGGAGGACGCTGCTTGCAGCTAAAAGCAGTAATTTATGTGAACATCTGTAAAATACAGTGGGTCAAGAGGGGGGACTAATCTTATTCTAATATGCAGTATTTATATACTCATCCCTCTATGAATTCCAGTGTGTAAAAACCACAACAACAGCATTGTTTTCAGAAACCCTTATTTGCATTGGGTTTGCTGCAATTTCAAGAGAAAGTCTGTGTGCCTTTTTTGAGAAAATTTATACCACCCACATATCCACCTTCACATACTTGTACTGCACACACACACATAGCAGAGACACACACACAGTGAAACATGAATGTTCTTGATAATAACAGAATTAATAGCCTTGTATACGGTGCTTATCTCTACAATTATTAGTCACATTGTGTTGCATCTGATTTCATCATAAGTTCAGATAAGTCATTAATTTCAGTAAATTGAACTTTTGCTGCACTCTGTTCAGTTGTGTTATTAGGATTTCCTGTTTTTTTTTTATATCAGAGGCAATCTTGTTCATTAGAAATCTGCCTCCCTGTCCTCAGGGGAAACAGTAACGCGCTGAGCTCTGCTCATTATGTGAGAAACTCAACAGGTTCAGTCTCTACAGTGATTAGAATTGAGGCATTGTTCAATACCCACGAATAGAATTGTGATTTTATGTAAAGAATAGGAGCTACATGTGAACTAATTGGATTTAGTATAATCCCCATTTCAAATAATCTCCCTCCTTTTACTGAATGTTCACCCACTTGTCATGTGGTTTCCAGTGAAAACACAGATGAATTACGGCATGTTTTCATTTCTCCTTTCACTCTGTCATTTTGTTTTCTCTTCTTCCTCCAACAGTATGTTTTGGCTGTGGGCAGCTCAGTGTTCCACGCCATGTTTTATGGTGAACTGGCGGAGAACAATGATGAAATCCATATTCCAGATGTGGAACCAGCAGCATTTCTGGCAATGCTGAAGTAAGGAATCTCCTGTCTTTTCCATAGAGTACTTCCCTTCAAATGTGTTTTCTACAATGCTCTTTTTGAACAAATAGTGTCATATTTGTGTACATAACTGGTAATTCAATTTGACGTTGATAGAAAAAGAAGCAAGGTTTTGATAAGCCTAGTATTAGCCTATCTCTGGCACATCTCGGACAAATCTGCTTCACACTCACACAGCCAGACTAATGACAGTGTTTCTTCATCTATCTCAGAAAAATAATCAACATCTTTTTTTCATTTCATTCAGTTTTCTTGCTGTTTATTTCTGAGTATTGTTTGTTGTGTCCAATGTGAGCGACAGTAGGTAGTAGATGAGGATGTAGGAGGAAAGCTATTTTGTTGGCTTGTTTCATTAGTTTGCTCAGCAATTTCACTCTATTTAGAATCTCACTTCTTTTTCTTTAAATGTGAACAGATACAGCGATGCTATTCTTTACTTTAAAGTATTATCAGTCTGTTAACTAAAAACCTCTAATCAGTTCATTTTTGTCATGTCATATGCCATCTTGTCTGTTTTTACAATAAGAAAGTTGAATTCTTATGTCAACAGGTACATTTACTGTGATGAGATTGACCTGAGTGCAGACACTGTGTTGGCCACTCTTTATGCTGCCAAGAAGTACATTGTCCCTCACCTGGCACGTGCCTGCGTCAACTTCCTGGAGACCAGCCTGAGTGCCAAGAATGCCTGTGTGTTACTCTCCCAGAGCTGCCTGTTTGAGGAGCCAGAGCTGACACAGCGTTGCTGGGAGGTGATTGATGCCCAGGCCGAGCTGGCGTTACGCTCGGAGGGCTTCTGCGACATCGACGCTCAGACCCTGGAGAGTATCCTACAGCGAGAGACACTCAATGCTAAAGAGATAGTGGTGTTTGAGGCAGCACTCAGCTGGGCGGAGGCAGAGTGCCAGAGACAGGAGCTCACCTCGACGACTGACAACAGGCGTAAGGTTTTGGGCAAGGCCATGTACCTGATACGTATCCCTACGATGGCTCTGGATGATTTTGCCAATGGAGCAGCTCAGTCAGGCGTGTTGACGCTTAATGAGACCAATGACATCTTCCTGTGGTACACAGCGGCGAAAAAGCCTGAGCTGCAGTTTGTCAGTCTGCCGAGGAAAGGCCTGACACCCCAGCGATGCCACAGATTCCAGTCCTGTGCCTACCGAAGCAATCAGTGGCGCTATCGGGGCCGCTGTGACAGTATACAGTTTGCAGTGGATAAAAGAGTTTTCATCGCTGGGTTTGGACTGTATGGATCTAGCTGTGGCTCAGCAGAGTACAGTGCCAAGATTGAGTTGAAACGTCAAGGAGTGCTGCTGGGACAAAACCTCAGCAAATACTTCTCTGATGGTTCCAGCAACACCTTCCCGGTATGGTTTGAGTATCCCGTGCAGATCGAGCCTGATACCTTCTACACTGCCAGCGTGGTTCTGGATGGGAACGAGCTCAGCTACTTTGGACAGGAGGGGATGACAGAGGTGCAGTGTGGGAAAGTGACATTTCAGTTCCAGTGCTCCTCGGACAGCACTAACGGCACCGGGGTGCAGGGGGGACAGATCCCTGAGCTGATCTTCTATGCTTGACGTCCCCTGTACACACATTTGACTGATTTTCAGTGCACTTATGGAAGATAGAAAAGTATCACTCTGTGCATAGTGTCACTTTCTGGTATTTATTTTTGTCGCTATTGTGCAAAAGAAAAAAACTCTGACCTGTGAAAGGGTCTTGTGTGGTTTCGGTTTCAGTAATTGGTCCACTTGAGTAGGACCAGATAGATGTCTTAAGATGTTGGATTGTCCAAATACGTGGATTAAAACTATCTTGCACTAGACGTGCATGTATATATGCATATATGTAAATTCTGAAATGTATATGATACCACAATTGTGACCAATGAAGGCCACAAAGATATCTTATATGATGAATATGCTACAGTATGTTTATTATTTCTATGCTTGCATAGAATGCACATATATAGCAGCAATACTTCACATTCTATATTCTTCGATGAGCATTTCATGACACGACCAAGTCCATCAGACTATCAGGACTTTAACCGAAGTGAAAAAAGGCTGTATGATACTTGATACCAACATAAAATTCATTAGGCATTTGTATTCAAGTGGTTTCAATCGCATCTGCAGCTTTTTGATACTTTGGATCTAGTAACGGGGCACTTAGAGAGGGCTTGAGGGATCTTAGATTAGGGAGCACTAGATATAACGAGACACAAAACCCATACAGCATTTCTCTCTGTAGCATGTTGCTCTACACCTCCACTCATCTCAGTCACTCCAGTGAGGTTTCATTTATCTCAGTGTCATTATGTTTACAGTGAAAATTTACTTAAAGTGATCACCATTTACAACTACATGGTAGAGTGAAAGACTTCTTTAGTTGAATCTGTCTGCATTGCAGTACTTACAGCATGGGCAGAGCTGTTCCATTTCAGCTATTGTGTACTACTAATTGTTCTGGCGCCTTGGTTTTGTTTACAGCAAAAGAAAAGATCAATGATTGATTCAGTGTTAGAAACTGTTTATCTTATGGACTTTTACTTCTCTTTGTTAAAAACTCTGAACTGCTGAGCACTCCCTCCCAATGTGATCATACAGTATCAGTAAATGCATACTGTAAATGCTACAGAATTGCACTGATGTTGGTTTGTAACTTGTTATTTTGTTTAATTTGTTCTTTTTGATGAGGCAGATTCTTTTGATTTACCGTGCTACTGAATATGTTTCCTGGTGTATGATAAACATCCACAGGCTTGTCTGCTGGTGACAATGGATGGGCAAACTGGTGTTCATGTCCTGTGTTTACGTGCTACAGTGCTGGGAGACCAACGAATGTGTATGATTGTCGATGATGCAAATAAACAAAACAAGTGGTACATATTGGTTGTTCATCCCATCTGTAAGAAGTGATAACGCTACATACTTTGTCTGAAATTAGGAGATGTGGACAGATGATGCCCTTCGGCACAGCAGTGATTTACAATGCCAAGGAGAGCTGTCTGTTGATTGATGATCCCTGTCTTCTTGCCACTTATCCACCCTGCTTTTTGTCTGTCAAACTCCAACTCTATTCTGCATCCCAATGAACTACACAACATTATTCCCTCCTCCTTAATATGAATTTTAATAGGCTACAACTCTAAAGTATGGCTTTTTGATGTGCAATCACTTTTGCAAAGGTCTGAAGACATCGACGGCATGGCAAATATTTCTACAATCTTGAATTTTTACAGACTGCAGCCATAAAGAATGGCTCCTTGACATGGCCATCTTGTTTTCAAGTTTCAAGAGATAGAGAGAGAATAATAATACAGTCCTGAAGGTTTGAATTCCCAGCATACCCATGGTTGATCTGAATGTGTCGGTCTGCTGACAAAAGCAAAGGACATCAAGTTTCAAAAGATGATTTCTACTCCTGCTCTTTTATTTTAACACTCTTTGGTTGGTGCACTTGTGCTGCAGATAGAGTAAATAGTTCCAATCACAGATAGAATTGTTCTAGCACTGACAAAACAATGGATTAACAAAGACACCTCATAGATTTTTTAAGTTCTACTTTCTCTGAGGGCCTGATGCAGTGTGCTGTAAAACTCAAAAATAAGATGAGTCATTAACTGAATCTTGAGATGAATCATATCTCCTTGTGAACTGTATGTTCAAAAAGATAATCACTCCTGGGAGCTTATGGCAGGTACTTGATTACCAAGGCACTCAATAATGCTGAGACCAAGTTTGACATCGCCAATGAGCATGAAGCCCTTGATGAATTGAGCTCAATATGTTGGGGGACTCGGTGCTTCAGTGCGATTTTTCATGATTGTGGCGCTAATGTTGTAAGCAAGATCATTAATTGCACTGGAGGCGGCGGGGGACTGGAATGTGCCAGGAGTCAGAAGCAGGCCCGCTTTCAACAGACACAGAGGGACACGCATGGTTTCATTTTGCAAATGTGACTGGTCTATGTCGGCAAAATTACACTTCTGGTACATTTTAGATACAGTGAAAGCTAAAAGAAATGAAGGAGTAACTGTTTAATAAGCATTTGTGTTACCACTGAAGCAAAAACAAAAGACCTTTCCTCATTTTGTATTCCCGGAACAATTGGCACTCATGCCTACAGACCTGACATTTTTTGGTGTTGGTCACAGTCAGCTCAGAAGGCAGGAGTGCCGCCAGAGGCTATCAGCTCACTGCCAGAACTGTGATGAAAACAGCTCTTTTGTTCATGGAGCACATTACCAGAAATAACCGTTGGATCAACAGCAAGACTTTAATCAGCATTCATGTTGGCAGGTCTAATCACTTGCAATTACATAGCAGATATTAGTTTTCCTAAACCCTTCAACTGCTTAACAATCAAACGAGTCTTTCAGTGGACGTAATGGGTGAAAATATAAAACTAGAATACCTAAGGAATCCATTGGTGCCAGCCATGTCATCATATGTTGTCGAAAAGGGGAATAAATAACACTCCCAAATCAGGCTAAATTTTGAAAGGGGTCCCTTGACCTCTGACCTCAAGATATCCATTTGATGAGACATAATTGAGCACGGGAATGACATTATATACTTACTTCACAATGTTCTACACCCTTATAAACAATTTATTTCAAATCATTCATTAATTTTTATGTCTTATTTATGACAAGGACAACTTGACACGAAGTGCTGAGCTGCATGTTAAATTAATCTTCCAGTTCTTGGCTTTCAACACTGTATTGTTGCATCTACTGTCGACCTTTTTTCTTCCCCTGAACACCCACTGTCCCCCACCATCTAAGAAAAGGGAAAGGGTTGGTGAGAGGTTAAGACATAAACCGAATGAAGACATGAGTTGGCTTATTTAGTGAAAACACAATATTTTTTAATTTATGAGAGGTGACAACTGTTCTGGCAAACCATTTTAATTCTATGAATGAAATGTAATTAAATTCTACGGGGCTAAGAATAAAATGCATGGTTAGGCATCTAATTATAATTAGTTTGTCAGTGATGGAAAACACTGGAGAGACAATGTATTACTGATGAGGAAGTCACTGTGGTGATACAATATTTTTTTCAGGATTGCTCATTCACATATACAGTGCTGGCATCCGATCTGAGTTTACCACAGAAATTTTAATACATAATTCAAAGTGTTTACAGTCTTACATCTGTTTATCAAAGTATAGAGGAAGATGACATGTACTATTTGCCATTAATCATAAATGTGACTTGTGAATTCTGTACATAACATAGACTAGCTCCATATAAACATATGGCTTAGCGGGGGAAGGGAAAAGAGTTGCTGAATACTCACACAGACGGGGCACATATTGCCAGGAAAGTCTCATTGAGGGTTTAATTACTGTTCAATACGAATTAAGGATGAAAAGACTCAGTCTGACTTGAGGGAGGACTGTGGATTATACTGATCAACATTCTTAATGCTCTCTGAGATTGATTGTTCCAAGTGCTGATAAGTTTGTGAACACAACCAAGAGGTCCTTTGGTATCTTAGGAGGGATGGTGTTGTTTCCTTACTCCATGGTTAACATTCTGCACAAACAATCACATCACGGACTACCGGGCATATTAATGTGGCGTCAGGTTAAACAGGATAGAAATATCTCCTAAATCCACCCATCTAAAAAACTACACAAAAGGGAAAAGAAAATGGTGAGAGGAACCACATTCTGTTGTTTTACCATATCAAACATCAGTCTGTTCACTGCAGGCAATCACATATCTGCTCCTCAACATCCTGATTATTTCCATCCCGGCAAAATGTCAATGAATAAATAATGGCCGAAGAGAGGAGGGAAACACAGCTGTGGATTTAAAGAATTCATCAAAGAAAATTATTTAAAAATCTGTTTTTTAATTCAACAAATCTCAATGGGAATCTCAAAGCCCTTTTCCCCTATCTCCCCTTAAACCATATGTTTTCTCTAAAGGTGTACATGACGATATCACACAGTTTACCGATGCATTCTGGGTGCAATAACTGCCCAGTAAGTGTTGTGAGAGCATCTGGCAAGGGCTGCTGAAGGTTACAATGAATTGCTGTAATCCTGACAGATGTAAGGGTATCTGAGCCCCCCACTACTCTTATTGCACTAACCTCAGCCTGGCAGCCAGTCAAGCAGGAACAAGGCAGAGGGTGAGAGGAGAATGGAAAGGGGAAGACAGAGGTAAGTGGCAAGTGTGGTCTGGCTGGTATTCAGGTAAAGCTCTCGTTCCCTTGATAATTATCACATAGATTATTAATGGGCAATCTAAGTGGCAATTAATCACATGTGAGAATGGCAAAAGGTCAGAAAGTTCAGATGCGAGGTGTGGGTGGAGGCAGGGAGAAGACATGAGTTTGACTGATGGCTACCTTCACTTCTTTGTCATCCCCATCCCCATCACCAAGCCTGCGGTGCTAAAGACCTGCAAAATGTAAGGGATATTATTGCAAATAATCTCCTATCTCAGAGCTGTTGCCTCCAGTCACATGTGCTTGGGATGCATTGCGGGATCGAGCTTGCGATAGTGTGTCTCATTTATCTATTTATTTATTCATTGCTACCAGGCAGAGCTAAATCGTTTCAACAGGCTGGAGCACTGAAAGGCCGGCTTTTATGTTAGATTAGCCTGTTTATAGCAATGTCGCTCAGCTCCAGATGGATCAATATGGCTGGGATTTCTGGAGGTAAGCGCTCCGTGTATCAGGTGAATTATGATTGCTGAAAAGAGTGGAAATACGCTTTTAGGGGGGGACAATAGCAGCTGTAGAGGCTATTCAAAGCAGCCAAAAATACAGACAACATACTGACGGAGTATCAGGGACACACTGGAAGTAAATGATATTACCTTCCAATGGTGTAGAGGTAAATACCCTGTTTACATAATTGTGTGTTTGTCCTATGAAATACGATCCCAGAAGGTATATGAATGCAGCACTCTGGCAAAAAGTAGTTCTTTCACGCGCACTGAAAGCTGAATTTGTTGGTGATGCATTATGCTAATCAAGCTATTTATTTCCACAACCGTGGTCTCGTATACCTGTCACCCACAGCCATTACAGCAAGGCTTGATCAAAACCTTGAATGTTGGCAGCTTCCCACTGAGAGAGGTGATGAGGGCTGAGTATGCTACTTTTTGTATGTACTCTAGAGCCTCTATTCATACTGAAGCATGTCCTCTAAGGCAGCTCCATGGCTTTGATAGTATGGAGTGAGAGGGCCCTTCTCTCCCCAGGGTCTGATATAATGAGGGTGAGCTTACTAAACATGATCTGCGGCTCTCTCAAATAAGATACTTGAAACAGCTCGAGCCTGAAACAGTACAACAAACAGCACTGATTCATTTGTACACATGCTCTCGCACTCTCCCTCTCTCTCCGAGCCGTACGAGGGAGGCCTAATGTGTTTTAATGTGTTGTAGAGAGTGATACAGAGATGGAGCAAGAGCACAGAGAGGCACAGGAGCTTTGTGAGCAATCATTCAGAACTTGAACATAGAAAACCTGGCTCTTTCCGGTTTAATTATTTCCTGTAAGCACAAAGAAAATGTGAAGTGACAGATTTTAAATGATTGCACTCGTGATTTGCATTTGTAAATATGAATGGAAAGGCGCTATAGTTATTGTGACAATAGTGCTTTAACTGTGGCATTTCTCTTATTCAGTCTTTATCTGCTTGGGGATCTTATCCCTTTGCAGCATGGAGTCTGGTAATCAGAGACATTATACTGGGAACAAGGTGTTCTTTTGTCAAACAAGTCAGAAATATCAACTAGTCAGGGAGTCAGCACAATGCAACAGGGCGAAACAAAGAAATGCATTTCCTGTCCCTGAATACACATTTACACGGGTGAATTTTATTTGCTGAATGCCCATTTTCTCCCTGTTTAACCTTAAAATGACCGAACATTTTCCCACAGTGACTATTTGTGTCTGAATTATAGCAAGGAGTATAATAGCATCTATAGTGGAGTGATATTGCACTCAAGTTCTTTGAAATCCAACTGAGCTCTACCAGCCTGCTTTTGTGGCCTAATTTAAGAAGTGGAGCGCTATCTCCTGTTCCGCTGCCCTTTTTCATGTCCTGCTTACCACAGGGAAAACTGTTCTTAAAGTCCATGCAATTAGCATCGTTCAGAAACACATTACCTCGGCAATTCTGTCCTAATGCATGCTGTAAAAGCTAGTGTCGCAGAATTCATTATAACTTTGAAGCAGAGTTTCTATGTTCAATCAAAGAGGGATTGACAGTAATACACCTGCATTCACAGACAGCCCCACATTTCCATGATCTGTCTACATAAACATTATAGCAGCTGTACGATCTCAGCCTAATTGTCAAGCTGATGATGAATCTGATGTTGGTGAAGCAAAGAATCTTTTCTCATCTTACCATTAAGTGGGATAATTAGCTGCAGCTGCCTCAACTGTCAGAGAGAGAGCCACTTTCAAAGTTGTCAGAAGTGTTTTCTTTACATTGACATAGATTTTTAAAAAATCTGACAAAGTTTAAACGCGTAGGAACGTCAATTGATTGCACTTTACCAGTAAAATATAAGGCAGACATCCTCTCATTTTGGTAGGTCACTGTCCTATACCTTTAAATTATTTCAGAGATTTATACGCGCTGCCATCATTGTTCATCTGACCTAACTAAAAGTCTTTCTGCCTATGCTTTTTTCCGAGTCGAGCCCCAAACTATTCCCTCACTGCCCTCAATAATGGCCTCAATTTAAGCTTCACCGTGCCTTACCTTCCCCTTATTTTCGCTTCCCTTTGAGATACCAAGCTTTTCTTGCTCTGAGCTGCTGGAAATAATCACAGGACATGAGATGAATAAAAGTGTTGTGTTTTCTGGAAGTTTTCCTAGTTCAACTTGGTGTGTTTTGTATTATTGTGCAGGCAGTCTCGCTTTAACTTGACGTGTTATGCATGCCTTGTACAGAAGAAAGCCAGGTGACAGCTCTGATAAAAAAAAAGCTGCTTATACTGTTGGTTCTATGAAAAAAAATTTAATGATATATGAAAGACAGATAAAGAGAGCATCAGACCATTATTTGAAGTGCTCTTCCTAAACAGACCCACTGTCTACATGATTGTGAGTAATGTGTATTTGTACTGGCAGGCAATCACACATGCACACAGGAGAGGAATGAACATTATACATGCATTCAGGGGGGGGAAATAAGCTTCACCTGTTTTTTACAATAACACTATATGTATATGATTGTCAATCTGTGGGCAGGTGTCATTTCAGTGGCATTTCTGCTCCAGCTGTATATGCTGTCATGTGTTTTGGTAGAAGGATGGGAGGGAGAATAACAACAAAGTGTATGAGTTTATGACCGCTTAAAATATTAAAATAGCATGAGGCAAAATATGTGTAAAATACCATTATGACTTAAGTTTTATGGTGCTGCAGGATGTCCTACGAATCAAATTTAAAGACTTAAAAATATTTTTCCTTGGAAAAAAACACATTATGATAATTTAAATATATTATATTATATTATATTTTAATGAAAATGAGAATAATTATGTAAAATTTGCAGTATCAGTCAAAATAATCGCAATTCGATATTTTTTCAAAATTGTGCAGCCCCTATAAACAGAGAAGGAAACAGAATGACTTCTTTGCAATATCAGACAGAAAACCTGCAGAAGATCTCGACCACCCCAAGGCAACAAAGAGTCAACAAGAGAGATGTAACAACAAGCAACCAGTCGTGCATCGAATTCTCTCATAATTTCTTTGGCTATCAATAATGATGTTGTCACCCAGAGCAGCACTAAAGCAAGCAGAGCAAGAACAGAACATTTGCATCAGCTGCTTAAATACAACTGCTTGCAATTCTTGCAGAATTAGCATTTGTGAAGGTGGAACAATAGAAAGTAGTTAAATATGCTCAAAATGTGCAAGGTCAGGAAAAGTGCATTGATACTGTAATCCAGATATTATGTGAATAATTAATATATTTCACTGAATACCACTGGGTTCACTGAAAATACAGTCTGTAGTCTCTGCTCTCACTTACACATTCACAGAATTCTCAGTTTATAAGGAAACTGAATGAGTTTGAATACAGGTTTGACTGAGCTGAACTTGCCCCTTAGCATCTCTCAGCCCATCCCTCCATTGCATAGAAGAGATACATGAAATATCAAAAGGCCATGTACGTCAGCTCAACAAGATTGGAGTGGAGGGGATTTTCCTCCAGTGTGCAGTGCTGCACCTCCAGCAGCACTCATGACCATGGGGAGGAGGAGGGGCAGCTGAAATTCCATTTCTCAATGATGAAATTCTTTTCATCATGCCTCTTTTGCATAACAAAGGTGCATAAAATGCATTATATATGGCAAAGTGTAAGTGTGAACCGCCACAAGAAGGCTGTCTTTCCAACGCAGTCCTCTTTTTCCAGGAAAAGAAGCAAACGCTGCTGCTCAATATCCGCCATTGCCTTTGAGAGGTTAAAAATATCCCCACCCACCACCACCTCAATATGACAAGTGTGCACGAGTCACTAACCATACATTTAATGTGATTAGAGTGCTTATGTAATTTCCAAACTAATTTATCCAATGAGTACAATGTGTGAGGATTGCAGATGGTCTGCTATTTCGAGGTGTTATTCATACCTATTTGAATACAATGCTATATCATTAAAGCCTTGTGAACCAATGACTTGTTTCCCTCGACTGTACACAGTTCAGTGAAGCGCAGAGAAGGAGCTGTAGGTTTGTAATATTTCATCAGAGGTCTATTATGCTGATAAAAGGGATGGGATGAAAAGAGGGGCCATTACAGCTGAGGATCCATGCCAGGTGTCACTCTAACTTAATCGAGCCACTAAAGACAAAGAGGCGGCCTGAGGGAAGCCTCTCAATAACAAGCCTTACTGCAGATGACAAGTGGCACAGTAACCTGTGATGGAAGGGACAAACAGCAAGCTTCAGGGCACCTCAACCTGCACAAATGACAAAATGTAGTGTGCTTAAAAGCTCAAAGATACAAATGTGTTTAGATACAGTAAATATAGTAAGTAAGACTATGTACATTCCCTCTGATATAGCTCATGCAGCGTCACAGTTTCTGTGTCAGACGAGGTCTTTTGTTGTCATGATAGACATCGGAGATGTGGGAGGTAGAGCGTTTACGTGCAGGCTTCACTCACTCTTGATAGAGGAGATATTTCACTTTCTCTGTGCCATACTGGATTTGTTTGCTGAACCAACTGTGATCAATAGTTCCTCTATCTAGCTGTGTATCATTACTATTTATATCAAGCCGATGGCTGATAAGGTCTGAAAGATACGAAGTACTCTTAATACAATAGTCTTAACAAGCAGCAGGTGAAGTTTTTATATCAAGGCCTGAACTATGAGGTTATAGTCAATATCAAAGGAGAACTACAAAACATCTGAAAGGCGTGAACAAAAATGTTAGCTGTTTTTGAAAAATAAATTGGATTCAAGAAAGATTTTAATGTTAAAGTGCTTACCATGTTTACAGTGTAATGTTTTCAATTTTACAAATCTGTGTCTGTGTCAACACACTCCTTTCACAGATTCAACACTCACTGAGTAAGTGTGTCTGCTGTGATCTCACGGGATTGTCGTTGCCCAAGTGTGCATGATGAAAGAGCAAGTCGGGATCAAGTCGGACACAAATCTAACTGCTATGCATTGTGAGTCAGTCACAGGCGATCGATTCTGCACTGGCCAGGTTCATCTCAAACTAACCCATTAATACAGTTCACCTCTGTCACCTCTGTCACACCCGCCAAACAGGGAAAATGTACCTCAAAGCCTGTTATACACCCTTTTACACTGTTTTGATTACACATGTTGTTCAACCTGCTGCTGGAGTTTAAACGCCGTTAGAAATCCCAGAATGCAAAGCTGAGAGATGTTTTTTCAGATGTAAAACTACTACTTATTTTCAGTCTTTCAAACCTTATTTGCAGTGTTTAATATGTGCCGGTAAACCAACCTCATACTCACTGGACACTGCAGCTAAATATATCGTGATGGTAGAAAGGTCGACTGATCTTGAAAAATCACCGGGCACTAGTGGGAATGAATGTGGACACAGGCAGACACATTACATAAATTATGCTTAAGCAGTGCTCTCCGAGTCATTCAGATATTCAATACAGCACTTCAGGACCTCAAGAAGATTTGCTGGATTAGAGGTTGTAAGCCAGGCCAGTTCGATATATTGATCCACCTCCTCACTGAGAGCTGCATTCAATTTCCCAACAATTAGATGCACCTGAAGGTTAATATGGTGCTTTGTTAATCTGTGTGTTTTGTGTTGTCTAAAACTAACTAACTCTCTCTCCAAGTGTTTTTTCTGCGCTGCACATGCTGGTGCCGCTGCAAATCTCTGGCAGCATTCAATCCATACTGGTTTCATACAGATCATTTAGTAATTAGTGATACAATGCTATTAATGCATTAAGAGAGGCTTTCTCTCACAACACTCCAAGGTAAAGTACTCTAGATAATTTCTAGGCAATATTACTGGCTGGATAAATTAGGTTGGTTCCCACTATGACCTTGTAACCACACTAACTCCTCCCATGACCGCAGTATGATTTTAATAGGTCTGCCTATTGCAATTTTGTTTCCATCCATCCCCGCTGGCTGATTGCATATTCTGAGGATGTTGCAGGACTTATGGCCCTGTGAGAATGAAATTTCTCTCACGGGATCTGGGGAATATTTCTCTGGTGTGGCATACATTGAGCTGCAAGAAGTAAAATGACAGCAACATTACATGGTTGAAATGAAACCCCCATAATGTTATCCATTTTTATTCATAAGAAGCCATGGCATGCCTCTCATTGGTTTCTGCGTGAATGCAGAGGGGTGGAGGGGATTTTGCAGCAATTCTCAGTTATAAATCATGGACAACTGAGAATTATGGGGGTCAACAGAAATATAAAGTGATAGTGTATGCGCGGATATCTAGCACACGTGGCTGGATACAAGGCTCACATGTGTTCATATTATACCACTGCAGCCACAGCCAGTCCAATGAATACATACATCCTAATCTCTGCTAAAAGTGAGCGGCAGAGCGAAGACAGGGCTGATACTAACCAACTAGAAAGGACGAGATTAGCTGCAGAGGTTTTTGCTGCCGTCTGCTATTTTAGGGGGAAACTAATGGCAACTGAATGGCGAAACAATGTCTCTAGATCCAGTAAAAGTAGCTGAAGCGAACATGGGGGGAAAAAGTCCTTCATTCAATGCTTTTCCAGGTGAAAATGGAGGATAATGCTCGTACTTACTGCCACAAATGCTTTCCCCTATAATTCTTGCTCTGGACGCATTATTGCCATTAAGCCAAGTGTATCTTACTTTTCCATCAAAGAGCCCTTTTCCATCAAAGCTGATATTTTAAGCAGTTTTGCTATTACAGAGTAATAATTGGCTGTTTTTCTCTGTTCATGCAGACTGAAAAGGTTTTACGTGGCAGCTGTGCAGAGGCCAGTCATCTAGTGCTTCCATGCTCGCCTTGCATGCTGGTAAATAATGAAGAAATTAGGTGTGATGGGAAATTTATCATAAAAGCTATCAATTTTATGTTCTTAAAAGCTTCCGTTTCACCGGAACAGTGGTATGGCTGTTTGTACTCATTCTGCTCAAAAATTCAGCTTCAGTGGTCAAACATTTTGAAGAGAGTGACAGGACTGCTTACTAGTAGAGATAGTATTCATGAGGTTTTCTTTTTTCCTCCAGAACAACATTAACCTCCACTCCAATCAGTGTGAAAAGGTGACAGTAAATCTAAATCACCAGTCCACTCTCCTTGCCAGGTTTCAGTCATTTTCACCTTCACCATCCTCCCCTCAGCACCCTCATATTGTCACCTCTGCTACAGCTGATTCTGCAAAACTGAGAAATGAGAAAGAGTGTGAGGCTGGTTTTAGTGCACGTGTGCACGTGGGAGTAATCTACAAAGTGTGTGTATTGCAGTGAAAGTAACAAACTCTAGTGTCTAATCAGTCAGTATTTCAAAAAGATATGTTACTGCTTTGACATTTAAAAGGCTGCTGTCCTGTCTGATGACCGATAATCCATGAGGTACAGAAGTCAATGACTCATACAAAGAAGTGTAAATCCTGCATGAAGGTATGACATCTATATGCTCCCTCAAGGCTACTGGTTCACATCATATCCTGCTTTAGTTGACGTCACACCGCCATGTTTAAGGAGCACAGTGCATGTGAGAGGTCCCTCTGGGGAAATATCTACTGTCGCATATGTTTGTGTATGAGGCCAGCAGTAAGAACAAGGCCAGTCTCTGGCACCATCGGCTATCAGTCAGATGTTAATTTAGCCTATGGGTGCAACAGACAATATTTCAGGGGTTCCAGTGTAGCGAGTGGATATCCTGATGACAGATATCTCCCAGAATTCTTCTTAAAAGAGCCGGTCATTGTTGAAATGTGAATTGTCAATACTACTTGGACTACAAACATCAGCCTGAGTGCTTCCAATAACCAAAATCTTGTCCCCTTTCCCACAGATTAGAATAAGGCTAAATGAAGGTAAGTTGTCTTTCAGTCACTGAAATGTGCATATAGAAGAAATCCCCCACCGTCAGTTTTATTCCATCCTGTAAAACTGCTAATTTAAACCATTAATTCAAACTCACACTGTTCTCAGAATCCTTCCATTTTCTCATCTCCTCACACACCCTCCTACTTTCCCCCCTGGTGGCGGATGGAGAACCGGTTGGGGGTACTGCCTCAGTAATTGGAGAAACCTTCTGAAACATGCAGATGAAGCAGGGTGAGAAGGAAAGGAGCGAAAGTGGAAAAGGAAAAATGGACAGAATTCCTAATTATCAGTCTTTTTTTTCTCCTATTCCTTCACGACAGGGTTAGAGTCGTACATTGGAGGCTCCTTCTACTTCTCATGCTGGCCTCGGCATAATTAGGCGCAGTGTACAGGGCTGAACAGGGATTGATGCTCACATAAAGGCCTGAGCGAGGAGGGGGTTCAGAGGAAAGCTGGGGCTTTGATGAGAGGGTTAAGAGCACTGTCAGCACACTCACTCTTACACATGTAACAATGAAACACCCTGTCAGCTGACACACAAGCTCCCGTACATGAAACTTAGCAGCAAGCAATGTGTACACCAAAGTTGCAGCATGCGCAGAATATGGTCTGAAATATAGAATATATTTTTGCATAAAGAGACTTTAAGGAAATCAAAGGCCGGTGCAGTTTAGTGCATTTCCAAATGGGGGAAAAAAGGCAGCCACAAATATCATATAGGCATCTGATATATTATTACTTGCAATAAAAGAGAGACAATGATGTGACATTCATTTCCTTTCAGGTGGTGAAAGGAGGAAGAGATAGGCTGTCTGCTTTTTAATATATCGAACAGTGTCTGAGCCCTGGTAGCACCCAGCAGAGGCAAGCACATATGCACATATAATGTCGTCGACTGCATTTTTTAAAATTACTGCACAGAAATTGTTGCTATTTGCGTAAACATTCAGTACGGTGTGTGTAAATATCTCACTGCGTCTCAGGTTTGCTTTGTGCGCTTGTTTCAGTGTGTACAAGGTCTACTCATGCATATGTGAGTTAATGTTCAATTCAGGCTGTACATTTTCTGTTGTCTTATGAGACAACTAGTGTGAACCAAGCTGTTGCTCCACTTCAGTGAGTAAGGAGGAGATGCAATTGTACTTAAAAGTAGAGATGTGAAATTATGGGTGTAAATACCCAATTGAGTTTTTGTAAAGACAATATTTATATTACGAGTGCAGCTTTCCTAAAACTAAGAACATATTGCAAATTACCATATTGATGCTTTAATCCCAACTTTGTTTACAGTATATTGCAATGTTTTTTGTTCCGAAAAATAAATATCGTTCTGTTTTCTCCACAGATGTCACAAAGTCTATTTCCTGCCCTATTTTTGTCATAATTTCTATTTCTCAGTCTCTAATGCTACAGATGTTTTGACAGTCATATTCTGGTTTATTTTTCTGCAGGTAATTTCATCTTTAACAAACATACACACCTCTTTGCAAAAGCTAATTCCCACTGAAATGATGAGAGCAAAAGCTCTGTGGAGCATTCTTCCCTTGGTTAAGCCACCTACCGCAGCTAAAGGAGGCTCAGCGCTACCCCTCTTGCAGGACGCCGGGCTGCTCTTATCACCCCACCACGAGGCCGTAGAGGGGTAATAGGATTGTGACTCACAGAGAAAGTGCCATGCTCACCAAGCAGGGGGAGGGCTGAGGCACAAGTATGAAGAGCCTCTGCGGCTGTCCAGCATCATGAAAGCAGAGGAGCAGGCGGGGAGGATGTGTTCTCCTCGCTCCATAAATAACCCTGCTAAATTGCAGGCTTTGGAGGGTCAGTGGGACACTGGTCTGCCAGTGTATATCTGGAGGCCTGAATATAACCTGTAATCCCTGCAGCCCAGAAAACGAACAGCACAGCAGTTACAGCAAAATGTCTTTTCTGCAAAATGGAAGCCTGAGTGTTTATGAGCTTGGAGAGAGTGAGAGATAGAGCGAGACAGTGAAAGAAAGACGAGAGAGAGTTGAGGCAGAGTCAGGGTGATTTTATAGTTTGTAGTCAGTGTCTGGGTGGAAGACTCCTTCCTTGGCTGGCTGAGTCCCAGCAGCAGCACAGCATTCACTTTGTACTCGAATGAGGAAGATGAAAGCAGCACTGGGTCAGAAAGGGATGGAAGGTGGGGGGGTTGGTGTTGTTGGTGGGGCAGATGTGGGGGGCTTTATTTGACAGACAACCGGATCACTTTAGTTTCTAATGCTGCCTGGGTGTGACTGTTACCATTCAGCAAGAGCTCTTAGGTTAAGCAAGCATTCAGAGATTAAACACTGACTTCAGAAGTTTCACCGATTCTCTGTGATGATTTGAAATCAGCATCCTGAGGCACCAAAGTGAAGCCATGTTTTTCCGTTCTCCCCTCTACAGCGCGTTCACTGCTGAAGGCAAAACCATTCCACCTGGCGGCAGTTAGGTGAGTGGGTGTGTATTTTACTGCAGTTACATCAGTGCCCCGGCGCTCATGGGAAGGGCAGTAAAGGGAACTGCAGGTGGTGGAAGACTGAGATTTCCACGCTGGTTGTTTTGATAGAATATAAGTAGCCTGAGGCAGTGGGCAGCGGATGGAGGGCTGTAGAGAAGATTTAGGGTTATTATTGAGAGGAAGGCATGGTGTAACAGTCCAAGATGCACACAGACATGGGCCTGATATCTGCATCAGATTGGGGAGATAGGTGTACTCCACTCCAGGACTGATTACTTTATCAACCATAAAGCATATAACAGACAGCATGGAGTATAGAAAGAAATATACACTAACCAACAACTAACACATTCTATTGGTTCACTTGTTCTTTCTGTACCAGATACGCATGGTGAGATTGGAATGATTGGAATGATTGGAATGATTGGAAATGATTGGAAATGATTGGCAATGTGGCTTGCATGCATGTAATATCGTAGTCATGGGCACACATGCAAGCCAGTTTTTGATTATGTTGAAGTGCCCTTTCCTCTGAATGCCATATTACGCCATAAACTGTTGCATTGCCTGTCTTATTTAGTTTGATTGATGGCACTGTTTACTGCTCACACTCCCATCAGGACAGTTTCATTTCTTTCACACTTGCTGGATGATGGCAACCCACTAGCTGATGCAAAGAAAGCTAAAGTCGGTGTCTGGATTTTCCTTGTTCTCATGGTTGAAGGACTTTTTTGTTTTTTTTGGATGGCTGTACAAAATACATCTCTCTCACGGAGTGGCTTAATAAACAGGATTTGGAAATGCAGAGGAGGAGAACGCTAAAGACTTCATCACTGTGAGCTTAAGAGTTCAAGAGTGTGCTTGAGCTGCAGAAACAGCTGGAAGCTGAAGCAGTGAAAGATCACAGAATACGAACTTTTACCCTCTGTTCATCTGAAATGGAGAAATTAATCTTTCTCAAGAAAATTGCCTTGTCATTGATCAATGTATTTCTGCAGAGCAGATATTCTCACTGGTGCCTCACAGTGTTTTCCATAGGTGTAAGAACACAATACCGGGCGTACCAGTGGTTCCCTGGTAGAGCACGGGTCCCACTAAGACTTAGTCCTTGCAAGCATTGGCCCAGGGTTCGAATCTGACTCGGAGCCCTTTCCTGCAGGTTTCCCCCTCTGTCTCCCGCTTTAACTCAGTATATAAGCCATTGTGAAACAAAGCCGAAAAAACGGCTGAAAAAACCCCAACACACTGCTGACGCAGCACCGCTGCACATCATGTGACACAAGTGTAGCCTCACTCTGCCTGAAAGCAAAGATCACACAGATTATTACGTCTACTATGAAAGTAAAAGGTTTGAGTTATTTCACTTCTGCATTAGCTCAAAAGCATTTGTAGACACTACTTGAAATGTATTTCTCACCTGAAGAGCCAATCATTTTTCTTGGCCTCAACAACTAATCTCTCCCTTCATCTTTGACACACAGGCACAGAGACAGTAACATAAAAAGGTGTGGAGAGTCAGATTTGAGCTGCCACGGGAGCTTGGATGTAACATGCAACCGGGTATCTGTGGAAATTGCTGATGCTGGACTTCACACACAAATGAAAAAGGAGACTCCAGATGTTTTAAGTTGGAAGTTGCTTTTAAAAATGTCTTGCCAGTGACTTTAACAATCAACTGTGTACCGCAGTGCATTGTCACGGCCATTTCTGCCAGACCTTCCCTTAGCCGTGGTATTTACATTTTAACATTATGCTAATGTTAGGACAAGTTCTTCAACATATTACCAAATATGGCTCCTAAACCTATGCATACTTTGGATTAATCATTGAATATGCATGGACCAAGAAGCGCCTTACTGTCTGCACAGAACACAGATAGAAAGAGCAAAAAGCAGCAGATCGACCTTGGCTGCTGGCTGTTATTGTCTGATAAACTCAAACAATTAGAGCTACTCATAACATGGAGGAAAGGTCAAGTCAGTCCTACAGTTTTAAATAGGGCAGAGGTCAATCCTTATTTAGAGGAGCGCCTGTGACAAGACATATACATTTCTTCCATAGTAGTGAGTGGAAAAAATGTTTGTTTTTTAGATGGCGTACATCCAGCATGGGGGCTGTACATATTTAATTAAAGGGGCATCTGCTTTGACACACGCCATGAGCTGGCAGTGTGTTTTGGTTTTTAGGTGCAGGTATTTAGTGGGGTTTGCTTGTCCGCCAAAGAAATTTTATGTTTTCACATAATTTTGGACCCTTATTATCACCCTATCTATGTACAAACATGTGGGAAATATGGAGCAGATAATAAATATAAGCAACACCTTAATAACTTAAAGAAATCTACAAACATTAGATCTGGGAAGAGCCCTTTATTCTGCTGAGGTGGTGCCTAAAACAGCTTGGGTGCTGCATCTTAGCCTTATATTGCTATGCAAACCCTGACTAACAACAGAACACTATAACACCACAATTACATTTGTTATGTGTATTACACCAACATAATGGAATTTCATTTGTCTTGTTCCAAGGGCAACAGCATTATGTCAACAATCCAGAGCTGTGCATCAAACTGTAATCAATCTAACAATGCACATCCATGAAATTATGGAAGCATTTGTGCCAAAACAAGATTGTCAGCCAATGTCACATGTGTCACCAAGGACACAGCTTCTGTTTTCCCTGCGTTTGCTGTATTCTAATTTATTTCTTGACAGGCTTGATGAGATAACGTGACGAGTGGTAGGAGACGGCTGTCAGGGGGAGACAGGGTCTTTCTTCTGGCTGCCTTTCGGTGGCTATCATGGCTTCTGATCTGGTTGAGAGCATGTCTGCCACACTGAGGGGGTCAACAACCCTCACAATGCAACAAATCAGTTTTTGTTCTGGGACTGACACTGATTCACCACACATATAGTCGCTGCTAAGTGTATAAATGTCTTAATGGGAAAAAAGCTTTTCCCTTCTGGGGATGACAGACAAAATAAATAACATGCAGAGAGCAAGCTGAATGTGAAATGTAATATATATGAGGTAAACTGGGAGATGGTTATCAATGTGACAGTGGTAGAATAGGTGATAATAATAAAAGGTGCGTATTGATGACACTGATTCAGGAGCAGCCTTAGAGTTACAATGATTCGCTGTTATCTATCTCACACACATGAAGCTGTGTGACCAGTGGGGGAAAGTAACTGAGTACAATGGCTCAAGTACTTAAGTATGATTTTGAGGCACCGGTAGTTTAGCATTTTCCATTGTATGCTACTTTAAACTAGTAATCCACTGCACGATTTACTATGATTTTACAAACAAAACATGATCAATTTAATAAATAAGATGCATCACATCCCGAGGAGAGCCCCTGAATTCCAATCCCCTTCCCCTCCTATTTCGATTTTTTTTGGTATTTTCTAGCATAGGATTATCTTATTATCTTGTTTGCATAATGAGCCATTTTGCATATTTATCAGTGTCGCATTGTAACTTTTCTTATGTTTCTTTTTCCTTCCTTCCTTCTTCTTCTTCTTTTTTTTACATTTATTCAACCTTTATTTTACCAGAATTAAAACCAATTTTCATATTTTTTCCATCTTGTTTTCATTTGCATAGCAGAATAAGAAGTTTCACATTAAAAGCATGAACAACACAGCAAAAGTTAAAAATAAACAATGTGAAAATGTTACTTCACAAAAGGATCTCAGCATTTCTTCTACCGCTGTGTCTGACAGGATCTTCAGCACAGTGCAAGCAAACAGACGAGCCTTGTGTATATTTTATGTCCCATCGAAAAATATGGACTGCTGCTGGTGAAATTTACAGATTCATGCAAATACAAGTAAGCCTATCAAACCAAAATGCGTCACTGTTAGTTTATAAGTACATTATCAGAACTTATATAAGCTGTCAATTGGTAGCTACTCTCACATACTGCATTTGAATATTAAAATGTGCCAAAATACACAAGTGTTCCTGTATGAAATTTCCATTTGTCAAATATCTGTTTCTATTTCACACATCTTGCAGGTGTTGATGGTCACTTGACAAGCTGAAGTTTTTTTTGTCATATCTATCTGCACAAAGATTTTCTTTCCTCCATTATTATGTGTGGATACATTCTGTCTTTTGATTTATGTCTCCAAACTTGTCACATGAAAGGCCAATAGCTCTTCCTCTTCTAAAGTTTCTATCGTATTATGTGTGAATGATCCACTGATCGGATCCATGGGGTTACAGTAGCACTTTGATCAATCGGATATTTCCTTTTTATACTGATGTTTCTCTCGATATACTGCATCTCACGGTTATTCTCCGCTTCCTTCTTCTGCTTCTCTTGTCTGTCCATCTGTTTCTCTTTTATCTTTTATATGCAAGAAGAAGACATACTGTACTTTGTCACTGGGTGAGCTTATGCTTCAAGACACACAATCCTGTTAGGAATTGGCACAGCTACATCCATTTGATGCCAGTCAAAATATTACAGGCTGTTCCATGATATAATGAGCAATGGACATGATGCAGCCCATAATGAGGCTTGTTTAAATGTCTACCTGGTGTAGTATGTATTGGAACAATGCCACATTGGTTAAGCACCGAAATCTGTTAACCCATTCTGTGTGTGTGTGTGTGTTCCTGTTTGAACCCTAGCAGCGAGGCGTGAGTGCTATCGCGACAAAGTGATGGGCTTTACAAATATGAGCCAACAGTCTGATCAGGATTCAGCAGGTGTTCTGCGTAGAGGAGACTGACGTCTGCTTGGGACCATCCATCAGAGCTAAATGGCAGATGGTCCTCTCTGTGGCCAGGCAGGAAGTGCACTAACACAATCGCTGCAGAAACACAGGGAGCACTCTACCTGCTGATAATCCACTTACACACAGACAAAGCTGCTTTAATCTGCCCGCTCCTTCTATGCACACCCACTCGCCACACGACAAGGCCAGGCTCCATGCTGCAGAATCACCATTGATCTGCTGCACACATGTACACAGGCTGAGCACTGACAGGCCATGTTATAATGAATCCCTAATCACTCTCATGTGTGACAGGATCACGGACAATACAGATACTAAAAAAAAAAAAACAGAAAAAATTGCAACTTTCCACAAACTCTATGCATGCATCTAGTTGTGGTTTCACCAAAGGACGTAATCAGGCTTGATACATATTGTGTTCTACCCCCCTATTAGACATAAACATAAACACTGATTCTAAATATTATCCTGTCTCTTATCACAAAGGTTGCATATTGTGCTAGCAGGCTGGTGTTGTACACTTCTTGAATAACACTTGTGTTCAAGTGGCAATAGCATGCATAGTAAATTACATGTATGAATATCCTACTCTGAGATCTGTGTAAAAGGTCATTCACTATCCCACTAACGGGACACGTGTATCACAAACTTGCATGTTTTATGGTAATTCAATACACAGACTGCAAAAAACATTTTTCTATATTGCAAACTACAAGTAAGCAAGCCACCGTCAATGTGGTTCACTAAAGCTTCACTTCCACATGCAAGAATCACAATGTGAAGCATCGTTCAAATGCACAAACACAAGTTTTCCAACATTAAAATTGAAAAGATATAAAGATAGATACACGACAGATATATTTATGTTTTGATGATATCAGTCGTCATATTGCCCAGCCCTAAAAGCAATCACAAGCCACTGTACAATAAATTAGCTATTCAATTATGCTTCCCTGGCAGGAACATTTTGTTTCCAAAGCATCTAAATATTGTTTGTCCTAATATTAGGATGGCACCTAATAATAGTAATGTAAGAACTAATACAATAAAATAAATTATTAAACAAACAAATTATCTCTTCTTTTGATAATAAGAACGGGAAAAGGGAAAATTCAGTACCACACACTACATGTACCAATAGACAAATTACATTAACAACAGCCCACTTTACTGCGATTAAAGTAAATAACAGCACGGCCTTCACTATTTGATGGGAAACAGAAACGGACAATAGACGACTTCAAAATCCTCTTTGAAGTATAAAGCATGTAAAAATAAATAATAAATACATTAAAAACATACTGCCTGTGTTTTCGTGATTAAACGCACTTTAATGAGTACAGATTCACATTTGGGTCGATGATGTTTATTAGAAAAGCCGAACACAGAGCTGGACTCTGAGGGGCATCAGGCCAGGACCCGGGAGTCCCACAGGGAGTCATTAGATAAGAAGATGGAGTTTGATTGAGATCTTTTGCCAGGATGTTCCCACTGATTGGGCTTCATTAAACAACACAGACTTATTGAGGCTGAGCAGAAGGGTGCCTTGCTTATCATTCTGGCATCTGAAAGGTCTGCTGCGCTGAAACTCTGCCCAGATCAAATGGGATTTATAGCAGGTTTCACTGTTTCTGCATCCCAGGGTGCAGAGCTGTTCTTGCTTATGAACTCATCTGTTTAACAGTTTGAATAACGAGTTGTCCTCTTTTCTCAAGGCGTGAGCACTGGAGCTCTACAGGGAGGAGGTGTCAGAGTCGAATAAGAGGGGGAGAAGGAATGAACAATTAGTGTGGAGAGGTGGAACAGTTCCACGCCGAGGCAGAGGCGAAGGGGGGAGGGAGGCATGAAAGAGGCCAGGTGCAATATCGCATCCTTCCTGTCAGGGAGCTTAAAAGGAGAGCAGAGGAAGAGCGTTTAGCTCCAAGGGACGCATGTGGAATGCTGACCACAGGTTGGAAGAATCGACTATTCACAGTGCGTCTCTTCCATGTGCCCTATCGGGTCGGGGAGGTATCTGCCAAGTAAAAACTGTTGCCAACGGTTTCTGAGGTGCTTGGAATACCGACAAGGAAAATCAGGTCTGGAGGATGAGAGCTGACCTTGATCGCAGCAACTGTGATACTCTGCTGAGACTTCATGCTAGTCAAGAAAAGCATTTTCCACAGTTTTATTTCCAGATCATGAGAATATTCAGTGCTCCTAAGAAACATGCATTTTTCAATGCATTTTCTAAAGAACAAAACATCTTTGGGGAAATTTATGTGACTTATTGACTTTATACATCTTTGTTCTATACTGATCCCTCCGCAATAATTGTTTCTCTGTGCGGCTTTATTTGCACTGCATTTCATAAAAATCAATACAAATTACATTTCTAATGTGTCAGTAGATATGCTACAAATGTTTTCTCATGTCGCTGAATTGATGGGGAGTTGTAAGTGCTGCAATATTCTACAACTGTACGTCTCTGCTCCCACTGCCTGCCAAGCTTCACATCCAGTTCAGTCGCCCGTTGGCAGACCTATCTCTATACAACATTTGTATTCCAGAGGGAAATACTGTTGGGTTATTTTCTCTTATAAAATGTGAATTGAATTAGCGTAAAATATTTAGATAAAAAATTCAATAGTATTGCCTGAACAGCTTTAAACAACTCATAGATACTGATATTTGAAAAGTGGCAACAGAGGGAAATGAAAAGGGACGGTGCGAGGTAACACAAAGGGGTGGATAAATGGATTTATACGGCTGGTAAATCACACATTAAATATTACCTCTTTGCAGGTTATCTATATTTCTTTGGTTACAGCTATCCTATCATTTCTTCTTTTATGCTTTGCTCATATAATGTGAAAGACTGGTGTGTCCCATAAACTGTATAAAATATCGACACAGTCACAGTGAGATTTCTGAAGAGCCGAAGTGAAGCTCAGTCTGATCCGTCGATCTCCATCTTGACAGTGCCGACTTCTCCTCACTCCCAAATAATCCAAAACTGGACAAAGAAGTGTTTTAGCATGCCACCTGTTCCGCAAAGTGGCCCTTAATACCCTTAGTATTTTTTCATACCAGGCTCTAAACATTGATTTCTGCTATGAAGTAGGGCATTTTACTGTGAGGATCTAAAGGGATTGGCTTCCTTTTGGAGCCAGCTTCAAGTGCCATTTGAGGAGCTTCAATATTTGGCTCCTAAGCGTTACGGCTTAATTTTTCAGGCCTGGAGGATGCAGCTTGGTGTGTCCTCATTCTACTTTTTGACTGCCTTATCACCTCCGCCAAGAACGTGTGTCGATTAGTCTGTTTGTTTGTTTGTTTGTGTACAAAATAACTCAAAAAGTACCGCACAGATTTGGATGGAATTTTCAGACAGCGTGTGTATTGGGACAAGGAACAGATGATTCTGGAATTTATATTACTGCATCAGTGGCCATATTGCCGTCACTAACTGCCGCCATCTAGTGGATGGAATATTTCAGCGCCATTGTACTCCCAAAACACATGCTTTCAATATCATTCTTAAAGTGTGTAATTTGGTATTGAGTAAGTGACCCTATTGCCTTGGTGGAGGTCTGTGCTCTCAGAGTGCTTTTTTAGTATTAAGTATTAGACAACCTTGACACAAATAGCTGTATGCATACATACATCAATTTGTTTTCCATCATAAATTATCAGATATTTTGGTATGGTGTATACATTGGTGGAGTTGAGCAGGAAACATTAATTTTAATATTTCCCATACTTCACTGGCAGGCATGGTAAATCTTTCTGCTATTCACTCTGCAATGGCCATGAGTCAAAGAAAGGCTAAAACTTGGTCTTTTAATTTCTGATTGCCTGTCTCTTTGATTGGCCTAAAGTGCTACCCAATCTCCTTCAGCTGTGATTACTATGGGAACATGTCAGACTGGTTAATCGGTTGTTTTGGTAGATTTTTTTCTTAAAAGGGCTTCCTGCTCCTCCTAAGGGCAGCAGGTGTCGAAAGAACAACACTGCAGCCTCGCTCCAAATTACACTCATTAAGGCAATTCAAACACAAGGACACTTACATAATTATGTGCCATTAAAGAATTCAAACAAGTTTGATATTGGTGTAAAAAGGCCAAGTCAAACTTACTGCCACTATAGAGTTTTAATTGAAATCTCAAACTGGGAAAAGATTTTAACTTGTCCCTCAAATGACAAAGGAGCATTTTCGCTTTTTAATCATCAATGTGCGTTAAAATGTCTGCAGTGTCTTTTGTTTCTGTTCAGAAGGAGACCACAGGATGTCCTTGCTTGGTCCTTTTTGTGACGCAGAGCAAAATCCCTGTTGAGAATTCTTGGTGTTTGTCACTCATTGATCAGGAGGTCTGTTAACAGCATGCACTATCATCTCAATTCACTGGTGAGATGAGTGCCAGGTTCAATAGCCACCCTCAGCTCTTAGAGCTGGAGTGTCTTTTCGCCCGTCACAAGTATGCAAAGCCTTGTCTTTCAGTCTTCATTGACATTTTCCTTCCAAAGTCAATATAAGCCACTTATTCACTCAGTCGCAAGTACAGAACAGGTCTATTGGGTAAAAAAAGAAAGAGAAAAGAAGAACAAGGACACAATGTTCTTTAAAAGTTTTGCCTTTTGAGGCAACTGAACTGTTCTTGTCATTTCTAAAAAAGCTT
>CAFUXE010000706.1:169974-187671 GCA_903364295.1 Serranus cabrilla
ACTCTGGCCTTAATGTATCTCATTAGTCTACTATTTTGGACAACACATGCACTGTTTGTGACGCCTCCGGGCAGCTCTGTTCGTCCTTGGAGGACTTTCGCCTCACATTATTTTAAAAGTACAGCAGACTTACAACTTTTAGTTAGGCTGGATGGACTGTGGCCTATTAAAGGGGACTTATTATGTAAAACTCAATTCTCAGTGTTTGTGAACATGAATTCAGGGGGTGCCTACAAATTCACAAATGGTGTACAGAAACAATGCAGTCAGTGTTTTGAGGGCTACTCAAGTCAGAAAAGTGGTATTCAACAAGCCATTAAGAATTGGCTCCCTTTCTTATATTACATGAAGGCTCATCATAATATACCAAGCCCCATCTGAGTATCTCCACCTCCAGATTGAGAACTACCTTTGCAAAGTAGATTTTTCTTGCAAGACCATCAGAGCAGACAAGCTTTTTCCAACAAGATTTCCCACCTAAATGACGGAATAGGTAATTTGTCAATACCACCCATAACCACCTATATGAGTTTAACAAATTACCCTGAGCGTTTTCGCGGTACAGAGCCGATCGTTCTAAAAATAGTGAACAAGTCATTACACAAACACATACGGCTGCAAGGGGGCATATTTCATCTGCCTGTACAAACAACCTAGGGTCGTCTTTGAGGAGAGACCAGTCTTCCTTTTTCCAAGGTGGCGTACAAACGTTAGTGTATCAGCAGAGTGTTTGAGACAGGGTAAGGTATATTCAGACAGACAGTATGAGTAAAAAGGTTCTTTTTGAACATTAAAGCATATGAACATGTTCTTGTGAAAACCCAAAATATAACCTGGGACAAATTCAGAGTCTGGCTTTTTTGACAGGTGGTTGTGAAGAAAGCCTTGTGGATCTACACCTTTAAGAGCATTTTTATCTGAGAGAGTAGGACACAGTTTGGACATAATGAGTAAAAGAGCAGATGTGTAATGCCCAATTATGCAATTGTCGTGACTGAGTATAAAGAGAGTGCACTCTGTTTCCTCTGCCTGGTAGAGCAAATGTCTCTTAACATTAAATGAAGCGTCTCTCTGCTGTGTGCCTTAAGATTGTGTGCAATAAGTATTAAGGACTTATGAGAATCAGTAACACATATGTCCTACTACTAAAAAGAAAACCTAACTGCATTGTCAATCAAAAACAGCTTGTGTTTGCCTATAAAATGGCTCTGCTGTGAATGTCGAATATGTGATACAGCTCAAGTGCCATTTGGTACTGGATTTAATGAGCAGCAAAACATGGGAGGCAATTTTTTCTTGCAGCAATTGAGGTGTCCGCGGATGTTCTATAGGGCTCTCTAATGAATAAATGGCCAGGCAAATGCTGCCTGACTTCGGAACATGCAGCTCCCCGGCTCCGAGTTAAAAGCCCAAAGTAAGATTAATCACTGCTGCTGAGGGGGATGATATTCTTTGTTTCTGGTAATTTATGGTCTCTTTACAACCAAGACCCTGAACCAACATCACGCCTCTCACATACTGTACATACTCCGCCACTAATCATCGACAGCTCCTTAGGCACCTCTTTAGCAAATGTTCAGAGCAACACAAGATGAGTTGTGCATAAACAAGATATCAGGGCTGAAACACTGTTGCTTCTGTGAAAGGTGCATGAAGCGGTGAGTGCCATCCTTTCCCTTTATCTATCTACAGTATTGTATCGTTTATTTCTTCCATTCAGGAGGTACCGAACACATAGTAGAAACTAGTAAAGGTTGAAGTAAGACAGAAAGACAAGACCAGAATAGTATGACAGGATAAGGTGTATATGGAACCCACTTGGCAAGTGTAGAGACAGCTTTTAGTCAGGAGGCCCAGCAGAGGATCAAAGTGAACAGTGACTCCTCTTAGCCAGGTCTGATCTGGGAACAGGATAGTCGAGCGCAGTTCTCCCTGCAGTCTGAACATGACTCATGGTATAGTGAATATTTCATGGCAGGCGTCTCAGAGCTGACAGTAGTTTTGGCCACAGGGCAGCTCGGATAGACAGAAGAAAGCTTGTATGGAGGGTGTTGGGGGCTGGGTATTAGTATTCATAGAGATGAGCATATGTGTTGTATACGGACACACATGTCAATGCATATGAAGTGTAGAAGACACATTCGACTATCTAAGATAGCACACCCAATCTCAAAGAAGTTAGTTTCTTCCCTGGCTTTATGAGGCAGCTGGGATGTTGAGCAGTGGCTTACCCATATACAAAATTCCCCTGTAGGCCTATTAAAGAGCTTCTCTTGGAAACATTCCTCCTCTTGAAGGCAGAGCATACAGTACAGTTTAAACGTTGTATAACACAAAGCTATGTCATATTTATCTGGTTAATAAGGTGCTCGGTTATTTCATTGTCACCCACATATTCTCATTTTCATTTAACACAGAGCTTACATAACTGCACCACATTAAGCCAAACCATTAAATGCATTGTTGGTCTTCCAATAGTTTTAGAGGGCAGCATTCAGCATCGGCTGCTCCGTGACAGGCTCTCAGGAGAGGCCAAATCATGTAGTCTTATTATAGAGGAGACAAATCAAGTGTACCAAAACCCTCCCCTCCAGCCCTACTTTCTCAAGGTTATTTTCAAAGATAGCTCATGTCTTGGTACAGTATGTGGGTTGGGCTTTAAGTAAGCCCTGCCACTAGAGACATGGTGTAACCCTATGCAGCAGAAGTAAGGGGGCTTCAGAGGCCACAGAGAGACATGGGTGTAACTAATTTAAACCCCTGGGAGGCCTGAATGGGCGCTGGCTTTTGTCCCGTCTGAATCAAGTCAGGCCACTTGAGTTCTGCGCTGTGCTTCACACACAGCAAAGGCGCTGTCGACTTGTGTGTCAGCATTATAGCACTTAAAGGTAATGAGATTTATGCTTTCTGCATCATAAAGTATGACCGCCTTGAGAAACCCTTGAAACAATGGTGCCCGTGTCCTGCCTAGGAGCGCAAAACAGACTTACATCATATCAGAATCGCCACATTCCACAGTGAAATATGATTATGGACTCCAGAGAGGCATGTTCCTTCTGTCAGTGATATTGTAGCCGTCCCACAGCATATCTCTCAACAGCGCGCTTACTAGCTCCTCTTCCGCTCGCGGGAAGGAGTGCCACTTTTACAGCTGGCTGAATTCAAAGAGATGAATCCCTGCAAACACCCTGCCCACTCTGATAAGGATGTTCTTATTTACTCAATTCAGGAGCGCGCATCAGCAATATCTCTTAATAAAAACAGTCACATTCTCTATTTTTAAACGTCTTGCACTGTGGGGGTGAAAGTGAGCAGGCTGCTGCAGCATTGCACAGAATCCCTTTTTGGTGGGAAGCCAGGCATCACTAATATTGATTTCTTTTATTTTAAAGTGCAGTATAATGAGCTACCTTCAGTCAAGATCTGTCACCATGCATTACTGTCCGACCACACCAAATGAAAGCCACGCTGCCTTTCAGGCACTTTTAAATGCATCCGCTAGATGACTATATGCACACAGGCTGGAAAACAGGCACACTCTGCAAATGCTTCTTTATCTCATATGATCAACATCTAATGTTTACTTACTTTCATATGTTCCATACGTTCATGCATACAGAGCTATTTTGAGAGGATACAGAGATAAAGGGTAGCACCTCAGGGTAAAATGTATATGGATGCTTCATTTCTAACATTATATCACAACTTTAGCTCTGGGACTGAACTCACTTCAGTCCTGTCTGAACATCTTTCCTTCAGAGGAACGTGGTTTTGCAGTGCAGTGGCATCAAAATGTCATATTTTGAATTGATTAGCTCTCTAAGCAAGTTATCATCTGGTTCCCTCATTCATTTTTTAAACGTTCTTTCTCCTCACTGAGTGGACATAATTTTCCTTTCCTTTCTCAATAAATGACTTCATCAAACACTTGAGTGATGAAATTTCTAGAGGAGGGCAGAGCTGTGGCTTGGAAAATGGTTTATACATTTGCAGATCATCAAAGCAAGTGATGTCAGCTTGCTAAATGTGACTTATTAAGAGCTTGACTTGGTGCAAAAGCGCTTTTTTTTACAGGTATATTTTAGAGAAAGAACTCCGAAGGGTGTCAATAAATTAAGACAGATGGTTTCTAAAATGTGGAGGCAATAAGCATCTGAGTGCATCTGTGATATAACTCTTACATAAAGAACAAAACAAAAAACTATAGAGCATCAAGATTACAGCAAGGCAGCCTTTCACATCGGCCAATCCTGCCTGAGGCTGAGATCAGGAGACATCCAGATGGCAAGTCGCTCTTTCTTTCTCTTTTCTTCTCTCTTTTGACTCATGACTGCTGTTCAAGTCTTATTTTGCCTCTCTTGCTTAAAAAAAATGCCAGAAGAACAATTATAATGCCAGTGTGAGCAAATATTTCTGAGCTGCAAGAACAAAAAACAGAAAAACATTGCAAAAAGCATAAGCAAACTTTAGTCAGAACTGAAACATACCCATTATAATGCAGATATCCACTAAATGTCTGCTTTTTGTATTTATAGTAACTGTATAGTCATTTGTTTTTATGTTTGTGCATCTGTGTGCCATGTTCACATCCATTTTGAGTCAAGAGCGAAAAAAAATGTACCATCACTTTACATTTTTCTTTGATAAAGTACATCAATAAATATAAATGACATGGTGAATGAAAAAGATACACATAGATTAGTGATGATGAGAGAATAAATGCTTGTGATGGAGTGCGTCTAATGGCAGCTCCGTGCTTGATATTGGTGTGTGTAGTACACTGGTGCTGGGTCTCGCAGCAGATGCGCTGGCCTCTTCACGTGTGTGCACTAAGCAGGAGTAAAGAATCGTCACCCAGGCAGGTAATTGGCTGCTGTTTACATTGCTGTTGGCATACCCCTCCTCCCCTGCTTGACACATCTGTAGTGTTCATTAGAGCCGAGGAGCTCTGCGCTACACTGTGTTATCAAATCTGGCCAGTCAGGCTGTTCACTTTGCAAGTTCCAGTTGGAGTTCATTGCTTACATTCATGTCTGGAAAATCTAAAATTAATGTAAAATAGACCTGTACAGTATTTTTGGCTATGCAACTGAGGTGCGTAAGGTTTGAGATGTTGTATGATTCAGTGCTTCCTGAATACAAGATCCAGCAGTAGTTGCAGTGCTCACTGGAAAGCTCCTGTTTTTTTAGAGTTTTGTTCTTTTTAAATATGTTAATGGTTTAGTAGATCCATACAGGATTGTTGGTAACCAGAAGATAGCAGAGAAGCAGAAATAGCACGAAGAAAAACAAAGCGTACGAAAACAGAAAGCGGGTTTACAGAGGGAGACCTTGGAAAGGCGGAGAGAAGCAGTTAGTAGAGGAAGACTTACCCCAGGTGCTCAAACGCCAGATGGAGAAACAGCTGAATCAAGTCCAGGGAAATAGACTCGTCATCAGCTCCATCCTCAAAACCTTCATTAAAACCTGAACCAAAGTGAGACGGACAAAATGAGGGACAAGGGTAGATGTAAACGCTAACAACAGCTCGTGAGAGGACACATTAAAATTCAAAGTGGTTTCACGGCACAGTGATTTGACTCTGAAATCCAAGGCTTAATAGATTAAATCGCAGAATTATGTGCATGCCAACCTTTCCATTAATTACTGATTTCAGAACATATTAATTATACAACCACAGTCTATGTGTGTGCAGTTACTCGAGGAGAAAGGGATGAGTGCTCTTCATTATCTTCTTCATTATAGAAGTTAGGATATTATTCGGCAAATGCATCCTTTAATGAATTACAGTAAGTATTTCATATCATTAGGGCAGGTTGTCACACCGCATCCCCTCTTGCCTGTTTGAGAAGGCATGTGATCATGATGCTTTAGCTACAGAGGTGGCAGTAATTTGCTTATGAAGCGAGTAAGAGAGTTTTGTTGAATCATATTAAATGCGTAAGCATCTTCACTGTTTGTAGTAGAGTAATCATCATACTGCTGTTGAGCTCTATAGGTAATACAGTATCAAATGATCCCCTCACGTCTTTCATACTTTAAAAGACATGTCTATCTGAGCCACCTGTTCCCAGGTGATTATTATTAGCATAAAGGTGATGCAAAAGGTATGTAATGCAGACAAGTACTGTTGAATATATTATGGCTCACATACAGTTTCCCATGACTGAAAAGTAGGACACAAGAAGGAAATAAAATATATATGAGATGCAAAACAGAACTAACTATAAAGCTGTTACCACGGAGTTGGGAATAGCAACTTATTAGGCATGGATAGTTAAACTTGATTAATTCCTGCCACACTGCATGTGGTTACACTCCATATCTTAATAATGATTATAAACAAGATGTGACTGAATATATTCAGAATATATTAAGCCATTCCATCTTTTTTTGCCCTGTAGTTCAAGCATTTTTGGTCTTAACACACAGCTGGGATGGGATTTTTTTGTTACACTGTGTACTTGGATTGGTGCTGAACTCTTTCTTCACTAATAACAATCATTTATCACAGACAACTTCTTTAAAACTTCTGTATTACTTCTCTGCACATTTTGTGTGTGATCTCATTGTTAATGCAGAAACTTGTAGCTGTTTTTCGGTCTTTAACTTACCAAATTGCCACTTACTCCTTTTAAAAAGTACACTGTGTAGTTTTAATTGGAAACAAACACAGTTTCACTTTAAACAAACAAGATTTTTGACAATTACTTTCACAGTGCACATTTTAAATTGGTGGAATGCGATGCCTACCATAGAACATGTCTCATTATGTACTGTAGGACGGAGACTACGCCCACAACACTTCCCCATATCTTTTCTGTCTCTACCTCTCTACATTTCTGCAAATCTGTATGCAGCAGGCCAATGGGAATCTTTTCATTTGTGGCTGTGGGCACACAACAATGGACCATAATAACACATGACCTGCAAACTGCGAGGTGGCTAAGTCTGTGAGTGCGTGAGTGACTGAGTGAGTGAGAGAGATTTTGAAGGTAGCATGTGGTATTTTTATTATAAACAGTCATGGTTTGGTCACGTTGAAAGTTTTTCTAAAAACTGCACTGCGTGCATCTTGAAGTTCTAACAAACATGTTGAATGCATTTCCTACCTCATAAAGCAAAGCCTTTGTTTTTGATTGCTCTAAGCCCTGCACTGTTTACAGTGGGCTTGCGGTCTTCTTCTCTTTTATTGCCGCATTGCTACTTTTAGAGCACATTACTGCCACCAACTGTTAACACCCTCTACAGCTGGCAGAAATGTGCATGACCTTATACTGTGATCATGGCGAGCATGTGCATTCTGTAAACACGGTGGCAGAAGACGCGATATAAACATTACTTTGTTATAAAAGAGTGCTTTACAGCTTTAGCAGTGGTCAGAAATAAGCTTTTACTTTAGCTAGCTGTAACTCAGGACAAATTAGCTTTTGGAGGGATAACAACTCCTTCTTTATGTGTACAAATTATAAGGTAAATAACACTAGAATAAAATATATCACAGTAACAGGAACTTGATTTGGGGCTTTAGTTGTAGCATTTATTCACCTGAAAGCCTAAACTGTACCAAATGATAAAAAAAAACGTGATATAAAAAATACTGCCAACTTCATATTCAGTCACAAACATGTGCAACATGCATGCCGAGTGTGTATGTGCAGGTATAATGCAATGTGGGTACTGTGTGTGTTGGGTGTGTGTTTGTGGTTGCTATACTTGAGTGTTTATGCCACTGTGTACACAACAGGCACAAGCAAGTGTGTGTGGCTGTCACCCTACTTTCTGTCTGTCACATCTTTAGCAAGAATGGTATTAATCACTTTCATAGCGTTCAAGAAATTTAAAAACGCCCTTCTTTTTTACCAACCTGTATCTGTGGTATCAGTCCATCAGTTCCCATTTAAACCCCATTAGACTACCTGGCCCCTAAACAGAAAGCAGCATACTTTTGATGCCAGAGTATTGATGATTTCTTACAGATTTTTAGCTATAATGACATCTGCTTATTTTAACCACATCAGTAGATTTCTGGAGCCACAGTTGATGCAGATCTGTAGAACTAACAACTTATCTCTTAACAAGTTTGTGTGGGATAGCAGGAGAAGAGATATTAAATACCAAGCCCGAGAGTCAGTGCCAGTCTGGCCCCATCACCAAGATGTCAGGGCCTAGACAGCCCCACTCAGGGACCTCTCGCTCATTCTATTGCCTTCCTGATTGCCATGGGAGATTGGCCGACCCCAGGACCAGAGAAGAGCTAGTATTACTCACCTTGACCATGCCCTCTCTGCTCTGCAGGTTTCCAATCAGAACTGGCGCCAAGCTCCCATTCCCCAGCAACCACACTTGGAGGTCATGGTTCTCTGAAACATCTGCTTGTGACAAATAGCTGCTGGAGGGTTGGCCCACAGAGACGAGATGAGAGGGTGTGCCTAATGGCGAGAGGGAGAAAAGGTACAGTATGTGAACAGGACAGGTCTACAGAGTGGAGAGCCCCCAGGCAGGGGAACAATCCTCCAGGCAGTTCTTGTGCAAAGCACCAAGAGAGAGAGGGGATGTTGTCATAATTGTAGAATATCATGCTGAGCCGTGCTTGCAGAGAGAGTCAAAGTAAAACACAGGTCGCTAATGAAGTTGTGCTTTTTTTCTAATTGCTATAATCATCAAATATTAATTTTATTTTGGGGGATTGAGGCGCTGAAAGTTTTGACTATGAGCAAACAAGCCTATAATTTTAATAACATTAACCAACGCTGAATATCTTCTTTACACTCCAACCTCCTGACTCTCTTTGATCATGCATGCATTGCATGCTCACTCCTGAGAATTTCTGCTACAGTCCTTTCTGATTACCATCTTAGCATATGTCTTACCTTCAGTTCACCTCAAAACTTTCAGAAAACACACTTAAAGAAGGAAGCAGAGAGAGAAAGACAGAGAGAGATGGTAGTCATGTTTTAAACATGAGGGGGTTTTGTTGCCTGTGTTTTGCTCTCAGCCATAATTAAATTCTTAATTAGCGAGCCCTCTGGAAGAATTACATGAAGATGGAATTCAATTTAGAGCCCTAACTCATTTGGCCAACAGTAAAGGAGAAAAGAGAAGGGAAGAGACAGTGCAGAGGTAAGGAGGCAAAGCCAGCGGCAACAAATGAGCACAGTGTTTTAACTTTAACTGGCTGTGTTAATGCTGCTTCTGCAAATATATCTGTATCTACTCAATCCTGATGAAGAGCTCAGTGAACCACTGCCGCCTGTATCGCCTCCATCTACACCAACCCACAGAGGGAAGGAAGACAGACTGATGGGATGTCATTATTTATTTCTTCATCTTGGACTCATGCCCTTGCACCCATTTATTGTGCACTGTACTGAGTGTGTACTGAGGATATGACAGTCATTGCACTGCTGAGTGGAAGGACTACTTGCTGTGCACCAGGCCAGACCGGGTGTGCTCGGGCATGAACTTCAGAGATAAAGGGCATGGTTAAGTTAGCTTTATCATAAAACTAACTTTTGGAAAGAGAAAGTTCAAATGAATTCATCACATCTACCTTGTCAAACACATTTCATGATCCAGATCATCTCTCTCCTTAACCCTCAGACTTAACCATGCCATGCCGGACCAGGAAACCATCAAGCTCTACCCACAGGCTGACCTGATAACTTTAACTCATCGAAGTGGGAAATAGAGAATCCATTTTTTAATATGTCTGCTAAGGTCTTTAGTCATGCCTGGCCTCTCCCTGTGCCAGTCTGGCCTACCCCGGAACAGCTGTGACATAGCTGTGAGGCTCCGAGGAGGAGTGTGGATTTGCCGCAGCCCTTTGATGTGTCAGCAGTGCGTTGGCGGCACACCTCTTTGCAATATTGAAATGTGATGCAATGACGATAGGTAAGGGTGAAGAACTGCCAGGGGCTAATTGAATCTGCTCTGCCCTGCACGTTCCTCCCTGGCTCTAGGTCCTCAATTCACCCCTTGAAATTGCAGATGTGTTGTGTGTTTGTGTGGGCGGGTGTCAGCGTGTGGGTGTTAGAGAGTGGTTTTGTGCAGCCATGTGCAATTGTACTACACATAAGTTATGTTTGCATGTGTAATAGCGCTAGTGAACAAAACAATAACTCCAACTGCTTTTCATACCTGCTTTTCTTCTAAAAATAAACTGAGAATAAGAATAGATTCATTTATTTTGAAAAAATCCTTACTCCAGTCAGAATGCCCGAATCCATGAACTAATGGAGAGCTAGAGGGTCGACTCCCAGGTGAGCCAGTGAGCACAGAAGCAAGCTGACAAATTTACTCATGGTCCGACCTTCGCGGGCACTGCAGAGCTCTGCTGATCTGGAAGTAAGCAGCCGGCATCCTGGGAGAACGGAGGCCTCACGGCCGATGGAGTGGAGCTGAGAGTGAGGGGGATGATTGTGCAGTCAGATCAGCTCTGCGGAGGCGAGGGTTTAGAGGCTTTAACGTGTACGCAGCACATGTAATCCCCAAGCCCCAGGGTAGGACTGTGTGCCAGTAGGATTCTCAGCAGCACTGCCATTCTGACAAAGACTGAGAAAAGATATTTTATCATAAATATATTCACTAATTTAATTCTAGGATGCATCAGCTTTCTTCCTACTCTCCACAAAGTCCAACAGACTCAGGGTTCTGATGTTTATCTTTCAGCTATACATAAAATACCCCTGGAGACGCGGTTTGTCTGCTTGCAGCTCAACCTATGAATGGATTTGCTTTGATTCATCAGCAGATTTAATGAGCGTGTGAAGATCCAGTGTGCAGCTCTGCATGACAACCCAATCATTTTATTACTTATTAGACATACTATTGAAAATATCAGGGGTATTGGATTACCAATTCTCTATTTCCTCAGTAAAAAGTGGAAACTCTGATCTCCAGAACAAGAAGATGAGGACATTGTGCTTATTGAAGTTTACTGCGTTCTGTGTTCTCCGCCTCCTCTTTCTCCTGTCTCTACCCTTCCCTTGCCTTGGTTCACACCTCCCAGAGGGAGGGTGAGGAAACCACGCATCAGCAATGCCGCATTGTGCAGAAAAAAAGCAGACGGAAAAAGGTTCTTTGCAGAATACTGCTGTTTTGTAAGACATAAGCCTGGTAAGAGTTAGTCAATTTTTTTTGTGCAGATTCTGAGGGGAAAAAAGCTGTGCAAAAAAGCTCTGCTTGGTCTTAAAGGATCAGCAGGAGGACGAAGGCATAGCATGGATGCCCAAATGTTGAGTTACAATTTCTGCAACATTCTGGACATGGACAAATTAAATTAAGATTAATGTTAGAGGACCTGATTTATTAGTGTCCTTTTAAAAAAAAATCTGTAATTTCCATCATCTATTAAGATGACAATGTTCCTAAAATTAAGCCAGTCAGCCCCCCAGGCCACATTCATTTTAACCTTGTGTGAAACTAAGTGAGTGATTTGAAATATATTATAGCAACTGACAGTGCTGCTTGAAATTCAGTTAATTTAACCTTTGTAAGTATGATTACTCACTGGTGGAGTTGATCATTTCCTTTTTCAAAGTAGCATTAATTATCTTCCTGCAATCATATCAATCTTCATTTCATAACCTTGAATTAATTTCCCCGTTTTCTGACTAGGCAGCTACTTTCTGTCAGCATGAAAGCAACAGTTGATGTAACTCATAATTTATGCAATCAGATACACGCATGAGCTACGAAGAGGATCTTGATCTTCTAAGAGGTCTTCAGAGGAAATCAATCTCACGAGAATGTGAAAAAAAAGTGAACACTGAAAATGACTGATCTGATCAGACAGAATACACATGGCTTAATGTGGGCTTATTATCATAATAACGGCGGCATCTATAAGTAACCCGGCCATTTTGAAGAAAAAGGTTTGAGCGTGTACTGTATTCCCACACTGATATGCATGAACAAATGAACAAATGAAATCAGATTATTAGATTAAAGGCAAAGTGTAATCAGGATCTTACGCGTTAGTGAAGATTCTTAAAGGCGCCGTGTGATGTGTGTGTTCATTCACCTCAAAGGGGATGAGGGTTGAGCTGTTTAGCCAAAGGAAAATTACACCTCATAATGTCTTACAAGTGTCTATCTGAGCAAGAATAAATGAAATTTCAATCCCTCTCAAGCATCTCTTTCTCATGCTGCCACAGAAGTAAAAGCCGTGGTTCAGGGCATTAATTGTTTCTCTGCTATTCAATAAGTGAAACTCATCTCAACAATAGCAAAAGCTCTTATTTTCTAGCAATGCTGTATTTCGTGTGAAGTACCTGTCAGCTAGGAGACTGCCTTGAGACAAGCTTATTTATTCCATCACCTGTCTACGACATGTCTCTGAGCCTTGTGTGAGCCAGCTTAACATGCTGCAGGGAGTCCACGATATCTCCCCCTATTAGAAACCCAACTTTAACATGGGGAGCAGCTCCGTGCTGACATGCAGAGCAGATTGATGGGTGCTGTGCTACTTTTAAATACAATTTTCTGCTGGTTTGAGGGGGTTAATTATATCTAGGTCACTGTTTTTTGATGAGATCTAAGGATGTGTACCAACCAACACAAGTGAAGAAAAAAAAGCTGCATATAAGCAAGAGCACAAACACAAAAAAGCATTTGCATGTACATGTGCATGTGCAAACAGCACAGACACACATGCACAAACACACACACTGCAGAGTGAATACACAAATACAACATTCAAAAGCCTCCAGAGCAACTAAGCCACTGGATGGATGCCTGGAAACTGGGTCATCTAAAGCCTTAAATGCAGTCTTTTTTTTTTTAGATTCTAAGTAATTCTTTTAATCTTCACCATCTTGCATTTGCATTCGCCTTTGCGTTAGATGCTGGAGAATATGTTGAGCAGTGTAACAAGCAAACACTGTCACAGATTACAGTCTGAGCAGAACTGGTGGCCATGCCCCCCCAACAGCGGCGTGCTGTGTGACAGAACATTCTGACCTCGCAGAAATCTGATTGAGATGTTACCAACAAAGGGTGCAGCTCAAGATCAGAATGTACAGTTCATCCAGTGGGGGAAATAAATCTACATCATCCTCCAAATACTGCAAAGTAAGCCTAGAGTATAACTATAGTACACAGAGGAAAATGAGGTAAATGCAAATTTTTTTTCCAGGATTTTTAAATGTGGTTTCCCGGCTGACACCCAGGCATCAGCTTTTTGTTGACACAACTAAAAATACGTTTGCCATTGTTAGACACCTTATATTTTGAGTAATTCATTTACTATTATATACATCATACATAGACTTTACAAATGTCTTCAGTTCGTTTATCTTGTATTGGTTAGTTACTTGAATCAATTTGCCCATTCATTTGCTTTACCAGTGCCTCTAAAACAGATCAGTAAACACACCAATGCCTTTTCATGTGCAGCATTTTATGGTTATCTGAAAATGGTTGCTCTGTTTTATATGTTCCTTTCTGCTATCTTAATATTTCGTGCCACCTCTGAACACTTCATAGAGATTTTCCACATGGGCAAACAGAGCAATCAAGGGTGACATTATTGGTAAAACCCCTTGTGGTCTCTAAAATCTCACCCTCTCCATGGTCAGCTGTGTAATTAGGTCATCCTCAGTGGGGGTTGTTAATATAACCCTTGATACTGTTTTATACCAGAGGCTCAATATTTAATAAAATCTGCATTAATTCTTAACCTGTAAATCTAGATGCGAGACATATTCTCTTGCATTCATAAAGAGCATCACATTGTAGCGACATCCTCCCTGTGGCATACTGTCTTTCTCAACAATCTGGATATATGTATGTATTGTATGGTCTCTGCTGAATAACGCTTCATCTCAAGATAAATGTGTGGGCCTATACTGTTGCTACACAATAAAAACTTTTTTTTATTTTTTTATTAGACTTGGTAAACTATTGCCAGATCCTGCGCTGATGCCACCAAGATAAATCCAAGAACATTCCTCATACTGGGAAAATAAAGTCACAGTCTGATTAATGAAAGTCAGCACTTTTCTGTTCACTTGAGTAATTTTTAAAGAACGTCTCCTGACTTGCAAGCGAGCAATTTTTAGACATAAGAGTAATGAGTACAAAGATCTGTCCTTTAGGGTAGCATGACACATTATTCTGGACTGTACCTGATCAAAATAGAAACCATTTATAAGACATGCGCTGATAGGATACGCCTTCACCCATCAAACTGCGTGAGAGGACAATGCCAAAATACATTCATTTTGGTGTTGCTGATGGTATAAAAGAAAGGCTTTGTTTTAACTTCAAAACACACAAAAAGCTGCGGATCACGAAGTCCTGTCAGTACTGATTTTTCTTTTATAATTATTTTAACCAAGTAATTATGCAACGTCTCAAGAAAGAGGTTGTTGAGACACAACAAAATCTGTGGTGCAGTTTGTCACAAGTCCAAATGTAATCAGAACTTAGGTAATTATTGGAGGAGATCACGGAGCACAAGCTGTTATAGATATTCTTAGACAATAGACAGATAGCCAGGGGCTTCTTATGTTTGGGAAACTGTGTACTAAAATGCTAGAATTAGCCAAGAGCCAACTTGAAGTGCCAAGGAGCACATTTCCAAACTCAGGGAAAGTGCTTAACTGGCATGAACACCGCAAAGGTTAATTAGGAGAGCAGAGAAATCATTCCACTGCCTTTAACCACAGTTTGTTCCAAAGAAAACAAACTGTAAGCACAATTCATCCATTAGAGAGGTACATTCGTTAACTTATTCTCCTCTCACAGAAAACATTTTAGCATTTAACTTCACAGCGACTGGAGCCGTTTTCCCAAATGCTGATGGCCAACTTCATCAGCTGGAACACCATTATGCAGATACTGTTCTGAATTCCTATCTGCAATTTTCAGACGGAGTTTTGCATTATTAGGCTGCTGCTCTGATTTATTCTCACTGATGCTGTAGATCAATCTAAATGATGCCTTTCATTTCATGGGTTGTTTGGAATGATGCATGTTAGTGCTCTTTAATTGAGATGTTCAGCCCCTCCCCAGCGTCCCATCCTGACATTTACTGGGGGTTCCGATGAAAAAGAACATTTGCATATCAAACACTGGTTAAACCATTCTCCCGGGAGTTTTTTTTCTCCATAAAGCCTACTTATTTCCTCTGTTGTTTGTTTGTTTATTATTTCTCGGATCATGATTATTTGATTATTTTAAAATGAATGTGTCAGGAGTGTTTACAGCGTGAGTGTAGGTGATGTTGGGAGGATCTGAGGGTTGCTGTTTTGAAGTTCAATAAACAGTGTGATACAAATGTTAGGAAGAAGGTCCTACTTGAGTCCAAAGTTTGGGATGCACCGACCCGACTTTTCCGGTTCCTATCCCTGGGCTTTGATGATCATCATACCGAGTACTGATATGATGCTGATGTTTAATTAATAAACTGGGATTGAGACTGTCCTCATCCATAAAACAACCCTGTGTCGTTTTGAGCAGCAGCTTGTAACAAGCCACATTTACCTTTCTAGTTAGTTCAATGTCCACTTAGGGTCAGAATGGGTGGTCAATGCAAAGAGACACCCAGGAGACCGGTTCTCACAGTATCAGTATTGTTACTTAAAGTTATGTTACTTTACTTCCTTGTGTCATGCTTGACATCTATGTAAATACCTCAATTCCAGAAGTTAAGTCAATTTATTTTACTTTTTTAACTATCGTCGTATCCCAAGTTGAAAGAACAGTTTTGTTGCCTAAACATAACAAAACAGTGACTTTTTTACAATGTCAATGACATGTTAACAACAGTAACTACTAAGTTTTGGTATGAGGACGTGTCAATGGAAATGTTCCCGTGGGTCATATTTGAGGGTTTGAGCAAACAACCTATGCTGTCGTATGGTTTGGTGGACTTTTTGCGAAAAACCTTTTTTTTTTTACGTGGAGTGCAATAATACTCAATTTATGGCCACAGGCCATGATGAGTGGGCCTGATTCGCACTGATAATATTTTTGTTCTTGGACTGTAAATAAAGTGCATGAAAAAGCATCAAAATAGAGCATCAAAAAAGAGCCCTCAGACAGTAAGCCCCAAATGTCGTCAAATTCACAGGGCAGCACAAGGTTAACAAATATGTATCTGTTAAATCTTTTTAAAAAATAAAGTTTGTGTATTAAATTGCCCCTCAATATCTGTATTGGTGAATCCATTTACAATGTAAGAGTAAGAGTAGAGAGTGCACACTGAAAGCATAGATTTCATAAAACAAAAACATCTGATAATGTCAAATAGCAAACTGGGCCTCTCAGCACATGTATGAATGTGTACTGGACAGATTACAACTGCACCAAGCAAAAAGTCTTTTTTCTTACAGTTAGATGGCCCATCACATGTGGCAACATCCCCCTCTTCTTCTCCCATTACCACAACTAGCCTTCATAAATAATTAAAGATTTAATCTGTGATATTTTCAAAAGGTCAGAGGCACAACAAAGAGAGAGAAATGCCAGTCCTTCCTCTGCAGGAGCACATTCGGTAATCACTCCACACAGGGTTTATGTTTTCACCTGAAAGCTCTATCAAGTGGGCCAACAGATATGATGATATGTTATGGAGGGGGGCTGGAGTGGAGTGAGGAAGAGGAGGTAGGGAGGACACCATAACCAAACAATGTTGAATCTGCCATTGTCACAAAGACACCTCATGAATGTTTCATCCTTTTGTCTGGAAGTGTGCAGGAGTGATGTCTATGGGAGCCGCTGTGTCCCTGAGACCCGAGCTGCTGTATTCAGTGACAACCTGGAGAGGACAGCACCACTTAGCCTGGCCACAGGTTCGGAGCGAGGGGCCACACGCACTTTCATGCATAAATGTCTGCTTCATGCATTAAATGGATGTGGTCCTGATGGATTTCTTCTCCTGATGCATTATCAATGAGACCTGCTCTCTGCATCACAGCCCCAGCCCAGACAGAAAGGGCTCTATCATTTATTTCCCTCTTCAGTGCTTCTCTCCACTAAGAACCGATGGAAATTTAAAGAGCCGCCTCAAGGGGCAGTGAGGCGTCATTGAAGTGGCATGGGGTTTTTATATGTTTTGCAACTTTAAAGCTGCTAATAATAATTAAAAAACATTACTGTTGCTTCTCAACAGAATTTATATGATCACATACAACTAATTGAAATTGCATGCAACCTTTAAATCTCTTCCTATTTTTATTGTTTCCCCTTTAGTGGAAAGGCTATATATTATGCTAAAGTTGTCAAAGTGAGTTACCATAGTTGGACTCACTGAATATGTAGGAGTTCTAAAGTAGATAGCTTTTTATTGAAATCATATTCATTTGCTGTCCACTCTGTTAGTGCAGCTGACTCATCTGCATGTTCTCTCCCTCAGATTTCAGCTCAGAGCTGAAGGTTTTATCTCGTCATTCCACCCAGTACGACTTCACTGGAGTTAAAGTTTCCCCACACTTTGATGGTGTTGAAGTTAGCTTTACTCTCTCACACACACACTCACACTTCATGACACAGTTGACTAACGTTCCTTTTGTGCTGTCTCCTCCATAAACCTGGAAGAGGGGATGCTGTCAGACAGATATAAGAGGCTGATTGTGTTTATCTTGCAAACAGTGAAAAGGACTTTGATTTGATTTGATGTCGTTTGTGCCTTTATAGTCATACACGACATCAACAAACTGGTGGAGGTTTGGTTTCAGGGGCAAGATGTGC
>CAFUXE010000706.1:187684-199619 GCA_903364295.1 Serranus cabrilla
GTGTGTGTGTGTGCGTGCGTGCGTGTGTGTGTGTGTGTTTCTAAATTAGGTAATTGTTTCCTGTATAACTGTCCACCTGCCAAACCAGCACCTCTCCTCCACACAGTTTCTCATCATTTTAGGTACAATCTCAGTTCACTCTCAAACCCAATTATCTTTCCCATCTTCTTTTAATATTATCATTTCTTTCTGCAAACTGCTTCTTGCTATTGCCTTCTTTTGTACTTATTTCAAGGTGTCTCATGACTAGAGAGTATATAGTGGTAGGTACAAAATACAAGACGGAGTGTCGGGGAAGCAGGTTGTGGGCCAGACTGCAAAGAAGATATTGCTACCAGCAGTGCATCCTGTTCTTCCTGTTTTCTTTACAATGTCCTTTTCTCATTCTCTTCTTACTGCAGTCCTCACCCACACATTTTATCACCTTGCCTGTGCTTGTTATTTGTCATTCTTGCCATCTATCTGGCATTCTTAAGTGATTATCCAACAGCATTAATAAATATAATATGGGTCACGCTGCCTGTAAGTGTGTGATGGCCTCCTGCTTTCGGTGGGTGTGAGGGGTGTTTACTTGTCAGAGGTTGTGTCTGGTGTCCTTTGTTTGTAGCACCAACTGTTTTTAACCTCCATTTTGCCTTTGAGTTAGTATGTTTCTGTCAGGCAGCAAACCCAGCTTGGCAGGCCCAAAACAGCCAGCCTTTCCATTAAACATTCATGAACTGCAGTGCAGTGGCACCAATGCAGAAAGGTCACTCAAGAATGATCGGTTTAGTCGGGTATAGCTCTGCGCATCAACACGCCTGCCTATAATAAATAAATATGTTCCCCACAGACCTGCACCTGGTACCCCATTCCTTTTATAATAGAAAAAGAAAATCCCATTGTTGTTGTTGTCCTCACTGAATATGGTATTGAAGCAAATGATGTGGCACCGTCAAATATAAGTCAGTGTCTTTGAATGGTGAGGTCACAGATTGTAGCATCAAAAAGGGGCAGTTCACCAAAACACACAAGAGAACTTATTTTTCTCCTAAGCAAAGCGTTTTGCAATGAGTTTTTGCATTTCAAACTTTCACTGTGTCTTTGTCTTATTTGTGCAGGTTTAGTTGTTGCTCAAGACTCAAAATCCTTTGTGGAAATTGTCAATGTTTTGTGTCAATCAAAGGACTAAAAAAATACATTTGATATACTTTACAAATGAAATGTTACACTCTGTAAAAATAAGTCACGGCATTGTGAGTAGTTTCTTCCTTCTACTCAAAGCTAAAGCGCTTGTAGACATGATTTGGTAAAATGCAGGGCTCAATAAAAAATCACAGCGAGGTCTGTGGATTACTATGAATAACCATGTCACTGTATTTGAAAAGAGACATGCATGCAGCCTTTAAAATGTAATTCTTTGGTGCTTTGAGCGCTAAAAAAGGGCATGTTGCAATGGGATGAGGTTCTACTGATACTACCAGACTCCTCCAAGACACATTGCTGAAGTGTGTAATTATATTCAGCGGATGATGGTGAATGATGGCTACAGGCATTTAATGAACTGAAAGAGATGACGTTTACTGTGCGTGACCTACAAGGAAAGGTCTTTGTGTGCATTTCTCCCAACTACATCACTTTGTTGGTTGTTCCAGGTTTGCTCAAACTGTTTCACCTGCAAGACTCAGGGGGTTGTATAATTATGTAAGAACAAAAACATGGATGTGCACCAGATTCAATGGTTTTGTGCCGGCATCAGCCCTTTGGCTTTGTAGAAAGCCATCTTTGTGTTTAAGGTCAGTTCTCTTCAGTACACTGCAGTGGTGCTTTAAAGATATTCTGTTTAAATGGTTATTCACTTTGCATAGTGTCATTGCAGCATTAACCTTATCATTTTATCTTCAGCAGTTGTGGGTTGTTTAAAGCACACAGATGTAACTCGGGCCATTAGAGAGTAATCACAGGGGATCTGATTCAATGGACTGGGAAGGGCTGCTTGAAGGGCCAGCAAAACAAATCACATTACACCTCAATTAACACCAGGGAGGCCTCTGGAGTCCAGTTTCATTCTCAGCAATAAAACTCTCTGTCTCTCTCACTAACACACTGTCTGCAACTCTGCATGCAAATAATCTACATACTGTACATCTGATAAGATGAGAGTAAGGGCAAACAGACAGAGAGGAGGAACAGATTCACTGTACATGTATGATCGCAGCTTGAGCAGAGCTAGTTACAGTACAGATCTGCAGTGTCTCGCTCTGACCCCGCTCGTCTCACTTGGTTAATTATGAAATGCTGCATCTGGCTCAGAGGGCAGCGAGCTGATAAGTCCACCCTGTGGAGCAGCCGGTGTCCCCATCACGAGACAAGGACAGTCCCACAGAGTGCCCACTGTACAGCTCAGGGCCAATTACCCACCTGCTGCATGACTGCAGCTCAGGGGTGTCACTTCATGCTAATACCAGCCCCATAATTGCTGTTGTTTTCCCAGTTAGAGGGTTATGGAAATGAGATCTTAGCAGGTTTTAAAAGCCACTCAAATTACATCATATAACTGGTCGGCTTTGTTCCGATCGTTAGATTCAAGAGCAGGAATTACTGAGAAGAGACCCTGCCAACAACAAGTATTAATCAGCCATTACAATAGAGAATTTTTTGTAGCATATTAAATGAATTATATGGCAAATTTAGCCTAATTATACCTGTTGAAATTGAGTTTTGCTGCGACAGCATTAGAAATCAATGTTTAATTTGTAAGGATAAAACAAAAATTGTTAATTACATAAAATCTAATTATGTTGTCATTAAATTCAGCCTTTTAATTTCAGGACAATCATCAAATGAAACATCTACATTTTGATTCCACTGTTCTAGTCAGGGAACATTACAAAAAAAAAAGCGATAAACACATATAACAATAGGGAGAGCACGTACTTTTTCATTACCTGCTTCGTTATCGTTGTCACTATCTGTTTTTCACACTGGTTAGGCAGCATGCTGGAATAACGTGCCTCCTGTTAATTTCACAGTCAATTCCAGAGGCTGCATCCAGCTCTCCTTCTCTTTGTCATTATTTCCCCCAGGGCGTTGCATGAAGGGTCCTGAAAGAAGAGAGTAATTCAAGGTCAACAAAAAATTATACATACTATAATGTTAAACCTGTACTTATTATAGCCATCATGACAATCGAGAGAACCCTGCTGGAGTGATTCACCGTTGGAAGGATTTGCAAAAAGAAAAAACTATCAGTCCAAGGCTTGGTCTCACAGGGTTGCTCGCTGAAATTGCTTTGCAAATTAAATGTACAGATGTTCAATAATTACAGCAGAAGCTTTGTGTTCAGCAGCACAGTGTGGTACCAATCTTATCAGTACAAGAGCTTTAGCCAAAAAAGATGTTTTGAGTAGAAAAGCATCCTTCATTCTGCTGCCCCCGACTCCACTGACTAATCATTCAGCTCTATGCTTCAGCTGGCTTTCGCCTCCAAACATATTAGTGAAGATGATGATGAGTGACACGGACTTTTACATCTCGCCCCAATTAGCAAGCCACCCTTGGTCCCATCTCAACATTTACTATAGGAGGAAGGTTGACACATGCCCATCACCCACTCACCTCTCTTTTCCCCTCCCTCTGCCTGCGTGCTACCCGCACCCCTTGCCTCCAGACTCGCAGGCCTGTTGCCACCAGTGTCACAGCCAGCCGCCATCATTCTCAATGTCCCTTTTCCCCTTTTCAACTGCAGACTGAGACTTAGCACAACATGTCCAACCAGTACTTTTCAATACTGAAAAATCTTTTTATGCATCAGGTTGTTTACAAATGTCTTTGCTGAATTAATTTAATCTTCCCTACCCACTGAGTAGACGGAGGCTTTCAGAAATAAGATTCTTAAGGACAGACTGAGGAAAAACAAATGCTAGCAGCATGAAAATATTTAACATCAGTAAATCAGTACAAGAAGTATCACCACACAATATTCTATAGCTTCAAACATAAAATGTGTGTGGCAGAATGGTGGATGCACAAAGTGATGGTGATAAGAGTGGACACAGCAGGAATGCAATTTCTCAGGTCTGAACACAAACGGGGTAGGATACAACTATGGGGTTTTAGCACTTCAGCTTTTAGCACCAAATCAAAGGCAAGATTTTGAAAAATATCACTTAATGGTGTGAGGCTGTTCTACTGTAGCTGTGACATGAACAACTGAAGGCCACTGAGGAGTGATGTGATCAGAGGGAGCTGAATGTTGTGTTTTTAGCTGTGATCAGCAGCTCTGTTACTGTAGGTGGTCGGGCCACAAAATGTACCCATCCTTTGGCGCCCACAGATTTTCACCTGAGGAGGCTGAAACTTGGCATGGGGGGTGAAGTGTTTGTGAGGTTTTGTGCCTGTGAGGAGACTGGTCTCCCCTCCATAACAACAATATAGGGCGTTTGTACAGGCAGCAAAATATGACTCATATTTACGTTTTAGACTGTCCTCTGCCACCATCTTGCTGACGTAGTAGTGGTGATTGACAGTGATTCTAAATGGTGGATATCACCCTCGGGGGTGAGGGAGGGGAGGCGGATGGGTCAAACAAACAGGGTTTGTGTCCCACGTGGAAACAATAGTAAACGATTTTTCACATAACTTCCGTTTTTTTCTAAACCTCTGTGGCTCACTTTCATGGCTCACTGCCAGCATTTATTACATTTATTTACTTTTTAAACTGTCTTTTATAACGCCTAACCAGGAAGTTTTTTTTCCCCAAACCTAGGTCAGTGGTTAGCCTAAATTTTTACTGCAAACTATACATGTATGTATAATGATGTGTGTGCTGTTTTTAGAATGCTCTGCTCTGTACCGTGAGCTGCAAAACACTCATATGGGTCATTTTGACAAACACTCATATGAGTCTTTAAGGGTGGTATTAACAAACAGTCTATTGTGTTATTTAGGTTGGACATCTTGTTGATGTACAGAAAACATCTTCAACCTATTCAAACTGGTAGACCCACTCATACATTAAAAGCAACCAGCTCAATCTCTACTGTGTTTCTTTAAATAACATGCCAGACATTTGAGGAAACCTTTGTTAAATGCACCAATTTGTTTTATTGATCTCTCTTTCACAGGGTTAAAGTGAACCATTAACTTCTTCTTTGCTCTGGGAGTTTCCTGTATTGACCCATTCTTTTCTGGGACATTTTCCAAAGTGAGAGCACTGAGAGTGAAGTGAACTGTAGACACTGGACAGTCCACAGATGAGCAAAAGCTCAAAGAACACAGAGACCTTTAATTTAATGCCTGCATTAAAGCCCCAAAAACCAAATATAGGTCTACCTGCAGCTTTTAAAAGAAAAAAGAGAAGCTGTTTTGATTTGCCTTCAGTGAGGCCCACCATCTGCTGATCTGTTCTCATCCTACTGTTTACACATTCATCAAGCTTCAAACTCCTCTCAGCAATTCCAAAATTGGAATAATTACTTGTTTGCAAGCTTGCACCCCCAGTTTGCAGTTGCCATTGCATTTGCACCCAGTTTTAGGAAAATAAGAGGCACCGGTGTTAAGCTCTCACCATGTGTTGCCTCATACAAGCCAGGATAAAACCTGCAGTGCAGTAACAAGGAGTCAAAGCTCTGCATGGCTTAGAAGGCTTATTATCATTCCTCTCCAACTGAAGCTGGGAGAATAACAAATATTGAATGTGACTTTTAAATACAGTAACTGTGATATTCCCATTTGAGCACTGGCAGCGTGTTGTAAATGAGTGGAACACCAGTGTGTCGTAATGTGGATTGATACTCTCATAATAACTGTGCTCGACTAAGCAGGCTTTCAGAAAAAAAGCCCCTTCAGCTATCTGTCTTCCTCTTTTTATTTCTCTTTCATTTTTCGTACTAATGCAAATTTGATTGCATGGCAGACCAGCTCAAAGCACAACCAGTCCCACTTTTCTTGTGAACTGACACGCTGATATGCATGGTTTTGAATGACTATACATAATGGGTTTTTCTATATGCTTTATATTTGCTTCATATTTCTGCATATTGTGCACAGTGTCACTTTGCTTAAATGTTTTAACCAACTTTTGTTGAACACACAATAGTGGTGTGTTGCAAAATTAATAGCCTTGTTCCACTAAGAAAGTCTGATTATTTTATCTTAGTTTTAAAAGCATTGCATTGACTTGAAAATCTACTTTAATCTACTTTTAGACAACAACATAAAAACAAATCAATATTTCAAACTAAAGGTACTGAGACAGTAAGTACCTTTTATCAACAAACCCTTCTGATCTTGCAACAACACTCAATGAAATGTTTTACATCTCAGTCTAATTCATGTCCTTTCAAAAAACCTTCTCAACATAAAGAAACCAAATGCCCTTGTAATAAATTGAAACGCATGCCACTAAAATTCAACAACACTCTCAGTCAATCATCTTTCTACATAAAAACCGAATTGAGCACTTGTTACAGCTATTATAAATAGATGGATACAAATGGAAAATGAAACATCCACATATACATCGAACATGGATATTCTTGATGCTCTGAGCACTCTAAACTCCTTTGTTCCCGTTTCTTATTTTTTCCATGGAGGATTCTATTGAAAATTACATATTTGTTGCTGTACGTCATCCTTGCAAAAGAATCATTGATCAAACTAATTGTAATATATGTATAGTGCCTGCACTCACAAAGCCCAAACAGTGTACAGGTACAAGGGCGGACGTCTTACTCGTTACTAACACTTCCCTCCATCCACACATCCTCATTTATGCCTTTTCTTGACAGCCCATCTCCTACAAAACTCCTTCTTTTTACAGCAGGAAAATGGCTGCTGTGCCATCTCATCAGCCGTGTGTCCACGAGACAACATTTTCTCCACCCTATCCTGAACACGGCAAACTCCCATCCATCCTCCTGGACACATTTGCCCAGCGTGACAATGTCTTCGGAACGGCCCAGTGTGGGAGGAGAGACCATCCGTTAAAATCAGCCCGTGATACATCAAGCACCCTGGAGAGGAGCTCACTTCCAGGAGGCCCTGCCTTTTCCAGGCTGTCCAGCTACCTATCTGGATGGCTGACTGGCGACATCAAGGAGATTTAGTGCCGTGTCTCAGCGGGTCTGGTCGGGACAATCCCGGTAGATAGGAAACTGTAATTACAGCTGGGTGGGAGGCTCACTGGGAGTCTGGAGCCTTGCAGAGATTCGATGTCATAAGGCCAATAGATTCCTGGGTGCCTGGAACAAATGGCTGCCTCAGTTGTCAGAGCAGAAAAAAGAACTACAGATTTGGGCAAATTTGACTTCAGAGGAGGTGATTTACTGTTTTAGCTGTCTTCTTAGTGAAATAATTCTACACGGATGGGAATATTAAAGCTTTGAGTTCACATTCTGGCTTATGTATGAGCTATATTCAACATTAATAACACTTCAGCAAAGCCCATTTCACTTCAACTGACTATGCTAATAAACTCAGGTACATATATTATTTCTACAGCATATAAATAATTGAAATTCTCTCATGGTACTAACACTCTGCTTTTAGGATCAGCACAGTAAAGTAATGTTTATAGACCAAGGAGTGGATGACACAGGGGGGAAACAATGGACATATAAATGCAGGACATACCGAAGAAGATATTTCCTCTAGCCCTTCAGTGACTCATTTACAATATCTGCAGGACTTAATTAGAGTGTACACAGGCAATAAAGTGCCAACCTGACCTACAGAGACACAGAAATTTGCAGCAGGGTCCAAACAGCCTCTGGTGATGTCTGCAGCATCATCCATTTCTAAGTCTTCTCGCTTCATCTTTATTTTCTGCCATCATTCTGTTTCACCCGACAACTCTGTCATTCTCCTTCTCTGTCGTTCTGTTGCTCCCTCTTACTTTAACCTTTCAAGCCACAATCTCACTTTCTCCCACTCTCTCTATAAATATCTGTCTCCAAGTCTGTCTTCCCCCCTCTGCCGCTTGCTTTTGAAGAGAAGGGGAATCTTCCATCCCCTGTGGATGTGAACACCCACTCAAGGTTAGGAGTACTGCAGCTGCATCAGCTAACAGACCAGGGTTTCTACTGTCATACAGGACTAATTGAAAACATTTGTACAGTCCAAACATTAATGCTGTCAAACACAAACCATACTTACCTGCTAATAAAACTGAAGCCAAATTAAATTTTAAGGTTCTAATAGAATTTGAAGCCTCATTCTGTCTCCTTTTTCCCCAAATAATACAGCGAAACACAATTAAAGTTTTATATCCTATTAAGCTGAGTAAAAAATACATTTTGTATTCTTACCCCCGGTAAAGTAAAAAACAACAACAATGCAGCCATTTTATGCATCAACCTTTTATCATTTTCTCATTTCTTTTGGTGGTCTAAATGGATTGCGCGCTTTGCAGAACTATACATAGACACGCTTTCAACTCTCCCACTTGGCAGCCGACACAAACACACACACAACAGTATCACAGCACATAATATCATTCCCCTGCTATTGCAGCATCCAAATGTGAGGAATTTCAGCTTATTCTGCTTGTAAGTCTCACACGACAAGACTGTCTGCAAAAGGGCTTAAATATAAAACATAAGATAGCACAGTAGATCCAAAATTCAATATTCCTCTTTTTAATGTTTTTTCTTAATGCTGTCTGATGTGGATATTAAAATGAGGTCAGCCAGGCCTGACGAAGAAATTACATGATTTAATGGCACCCCAGGGGAAGTTTAAATATAGCTCTGCATTACAACTGGCCTCCAACAGCACAGCATGACATGAGTTCATCCATAAACACTTCAATCCTGGATGCTATTAGAGATGTATTACAATGAGAAAATACTACATGTCAGCAAAGACCTGTCCATTTGCTGAAGCAGTGTTCTCGTTTATAATCAAATATTTAATCATAGGGAAAACATGGGTGGAGTGTAGGAAGTGGCATTGGGTCTGTGTGTGTGTGATTGTGGACCGAGGTGCTGTCCTCTGCACTGCCACTAGGTGGAGGGACAACCCATATCTCTTTAGGCTACTCTTCAAACCCCTTTTACTTGTGTGAGCATTCTGTACTCTACACACTGTTTTATCACCACACATAACCCTGCTTTTCATTAAATAAACATCCAAACACAGAAATACATTCATACAGCACATGAGAAAAAATACTTAGTCAAGCTAGCAAAATTGTAAATATAAGTCTATTAAAAACATGAAAGCAGATCAAATATGGATTAGTATTCACTGAGTATTTAAGGAAAGCCCATTTTACATGACATTCACATGAAAGCAATGTAGATGGAGACGTCCCACTGGGCGCTGTGGGTAGCTCATTCCCTATATACACCATTTACCATTCATCTGTATTCAAGGTGGGAAATCTCTTTCATGGAGGCTTCAAAATAATTTTCTCCATCACATCTTAAAAAGGGAAACTGCATCTCATATCTCAAATGCAAAGAAGAGAAGTCAGGGTGAGACATACAAGGATCAATCCTGTTAGGCAATTAAAACATCAATCAATATCAAACAGGAAGCAAAGAAATGAAGTCCAATCTTCCGTCACGCTGACAAACATGAAAGATGCTTGCCGAAGTGTAAAATGGAGTTTCCCGGTGGAGAGGAGCCTAATTTTGTGATCCTCCTTAAAGACTGATCAACTTTAGTTAAACTCATAATGAGAGTATGTTGAACAGCAAGATAAAGGGTGGCTAAAAGTTCAACGCCGGAAGCTTGAAATTGCAAATCATAATTGCCTAAATATGCACACTGAAAAGAAATTAACAAAAAATGAAAAACATTTGTGAAGGCACAATGAACAGTGCCATCCAGATTGACATTGCTAATGAAGCCTGACAGATGTAGGTTACATCTGGTCCCACTGGTAGAAAGCAATCCTGTAGTGAAAGCAGGGAGGCACCAGCCGCTGTGACAGCTCCATTCAGGACTCCAAGCTGAGCTAAGAGGAGGTGAGAGCTGCGGATACCTTTAATTTACTAAGACTGCGGTATGCTACCCTCCATTCAATCATTCTCTCTGTAACAGTTGGATGCAAGCCGACTACTCCGGATTCACAATATGTCCGTTTCTCTCTGCTTCACTCAAACTGCAATACCCACGTTCTCCCAGCACTCTTCTGTCAGCCTTCCTAGTTTACCCTCATGCAAGTGTCAGCCTGCGCTCCCCCCTCCCTCCCTGACAAGGGTCTTTAGTTATTAGACAAGAGCAACCCTCATCAGTTAGTGTAAAGTGAGGGCAGCTCTGAAGTGATGGCAGATGACACGTGTCATCCCACAGGGCCTCAGTGTTTTCAGCCAAAACATCACACAATGCATTCAGAAAAGGCCTGATTCTACCAGCTTTGCAATTCAAATGAAGACTTAAGAACTCAAGACACATGTCAAATAGACAGCGCAATTTCCGATTGTGGTGGGTTGGGAAAGCAGGAAATGATGTCTGTCAAGCAGTGAATGGTGGTGAAGGATAGAGTCTCTTACCTATAGTGATAAATGATTTGTGTTAAAATGACATGGAGGTGAGGGATTTAGACAAGCTGTAAAATGTCCCATACGGCAGTTCTTCAATCAAATGTGCTGCCTGTCCAAACACACACCAGCATTATAGCCCAAAAGATAGTAAGTAGAGATTTGTACTGTCCTCTGAAGCATTTCTTAATCTCACGGTATGGTGTTCAGACATGCACTTGCATTCCAAACTCTAAGTTCCTCTTAACATTCAAACTTGGACTCGCTACTCATATTCTGCTTGCGCACGCCCACCAAGAGACAACTGCTCCAACACAGCAACAGGTCAATGTCAATAAGTAAAGAAAACCCTCATTACACTTGCAGTCACAATACCATACATATTCTGATTTATTGCGTTCCCACAAACTAAGTGCACCAGAAGACCACTGAGAGTAGGCGTTGACCTTTTACTGACAAACAGTCTCTTTGTTTTTGCCCAGAAGGGAAAATCTCAATGATGCAGGCAGACAATAAATTGTCAACTGCCTGCATACACAAGTTAGTCTACAGGCTATTTTGATTTGACCCATGCCAATATCAGTGAGTCTGATTTATGACACTTCTGTAAATCATCAACCACAAAGTCTAACTGCAATGAGTGCAACTTGTAGCACACCTTCCTGCTTACAAAAAAACAGGAAGGGGGGGTTAAGGGGTTTCATTAGACCTAGCTGGACCGTTACACATTACTGCTTAAAGCTGTAACCTTTTTGGCTGCATGTAGTCAATAAAATGTTCTTGTTACTTACTTTACATTGAGGACAGCAGTCCAGCACATAAGCATGAGTTCAAGCGACCACAAAAGGAGGCATCTGCTTTCCCAAGGAGTCCTCAAGCCAGACTGAGACGCTCTCTCACATCCAGATATAGCTGCCCTCTGACCTGTGAATGCATAAATGCAAATCCTTTATCAAGCCAAGGACAAGTGTTGCATTTTATTACATTTTACAGAAAATTTTAACAGCTCAATTTTCAGCACATTTATGTCAATTTAGGTGAAAGATATATAGCCTTGAATTAATTTCTGTCTAAATTATGTCATTTGAATGCCAGTGCATATGTTTAAACAATCTGTACTGTGACTGTGAGGATAATTATTACTTCAGGATCATATTACGGTGAACATCTAACCATGCACACTGCTGATGATGAATTTTGGTGTGTACTGCTACTGTATCACCACTGGCCTGACCATTCTCAAAGATAAGATAAGACTACAATAAATCACATCTGCAAATAAATCATGAGTGCAATATGTTGTCTACACTCTCCGCCCATGTATTACGTAGTCGTTTAACTATAAAATAGCCAAACAAATGACAATACAAACTTTACATTTAGTAAAATTACAGATATATTAGTGAAAACATACTAAATTACATGTAAAAGTCTTGTTTTCAAGGAAAATATGCCCCAATGAGTTA
>CAFUXE010000706.1:199669-220096 GCA_903364295.1 Serranus cabrilla
TTATATATATATATATATATATATATATATAGCATTATTGGATTGGTAATTCTGATGCATTATTAGAAAATCATTTTAACTGCATTGCTGCTTAGTTTTACAAAAGCACATATTTAATCAGATTACCTTAGGTTTGTAAGTACAAAAATATGATAATCTGATAGTTAACAAGTCATTTAAAATGTCCAATCAATAAATTGCCCCGAAATTCAGTATTAAATTGCATTAATTTTCTATTTTACAACTCAAACTAGACAGTAAGTTTGGTAAGTTTCATTGATAAAAGGAGAAGTGACCGTTGGGACATGTACAGGATATCGAAACAATGCAATAACTGAAGTGTGACGTTTTTTTTCTTTAGGAGAAGCTCTGAACACAAGCGATTCAAACACCGCAACAATTGGCAAGAGGCTGAACCGAAGCGACAAAAGGAGGAAGTCACCTTTGCAAGTTGTGTAAAGAACACCTGACAGTCAAACAGAGGAGACAGTCGCTGCTGTGCTTTCAGGAATATGGTAGGAACTACGGTAAACGGGAACCTAAAACAACTTTTGAACCACAATGGACTTAAATGCGAAGATACGAAGACAAATGGCTATCACAAGAGGGGCGAGGTATGTCTGTCAGCGGCTGGATTTATTTTCCTGTTGACATTAATGTGTGCTGGAAATTATTCGCGCATCTGCTTTAATGTTACTGCATGGACAACGGCATTTTATATTTTTTCTTGGCGATCGTCTTGAATCTGAGCAAATGTTTTCATTGGTGCTCTTTACCTGAAGCGACCTGTGACGTCGGCAAACTTTGAAATCCACAGAGGCTGCTCACATTAAGCTAAGCTGCAGCTTAAAAACCCTGCATCAATACATAAGATATCTTAGTAGGTGCAGTATGCACGTAAAACACAATTATGTCATTGTGTTTAATCACCCCCAGCTCTTTCACGAGTGTCGTGATCTTTACCTGAAGTTGTGTTGCCCATTATTACATTTTAAAATATTTAAAAGAAAATAACTTTATGAATTGGCTCCTGCCATTTATTTTATCTTCCTGTAAGGGACTTGTTTGGTCCTGTGAGAACAGATAACAGCAATAAATAAACAAGACGACCCCGCCCTGAAACTCTTCCCCTTTTGCAAAAGCAGGTTTTCTTTGCCTTCAGGCTGCGTAGTGCAGGTGAAGTAGTTTCAGTCACTGAGTGCTTTCGTTGACATTTGTTTGTAACCTAAATTGTGTACTTGGTTTGTCTACGCAAACAAGGTCGACTGTTTTTTGTAAAGGCCACAACGTTACAGTAAAAGTACACTTACCTACTTTATGTTAATTTGTATTTTGCAACTTGCATATTACCATTTTATTTATTTTTCAAAAAATGCAGTTAACACCCGCTAGCTAAAGACTAATATGACAATTATGCTAACCAACATTAACATTAACTTAGCTAACGTAAGCTCACAGGAGACATTTCAAACCCTACAGATAAGTTCAGCAACACTTACCGCTGCGCAAAAAAGGAGAAACACAATCTGTAGTATTTGATATCAAAGCTACGCTAAAATAAACAAAAATGGCAGCCGGAAGTGACATATTTCCGCTACCAAAATTGCACCACAGGTTCCTTTATGCTTATTGATTAGCTGTTGTATGTCAGCTGCTTGTATTGGTTAGGTTTTTTTTTCACATGCATGTATATATGTTTGTTAATATGCATGCATGTGTTTATATGTTATTATAATTCTGTTTATTTTTATTTTATCTTGTTTGTCAATTTCTGCTTCCCAAATGGTGACAAAACTGTAGTTCCTTTAAACTTCCTTAATAATTGAGTAAAAGAGAAACGTTTTGAAACCAACCAGGTTTTCCAGAAACTGAAAAGATGTGTCAGTATGATGCTTTATTTACACATATTAATTCTCTATTTATTTTAATGTTGATGCAGAGTGGCAATATTTTTGGTGTAAGATTACAACATTACAAAGCTTCCAGCTTTCTTCAGTGTTTAATGATGTGTTAGCGACTTCTATGAGTGCACCAGTAGGCTACTGTGTGTCCCTTATTATTTAGGTTAATTGGTGCACTAACCACAAAGATACATTTGAAATCCAGCCACTTTTATTCAAACGGTATTGTTCTCTCTTGTCTTGCTTACAATGTAAGACAGCTTATGTGGGCTTCTTGTTGTATAGAAAAATGGCCCAGGGACTGGTGTCGCCTCCAGGCAGCACAGGCATGAGTCCTTTGAACAGGCCCCGATGTACGTGGCTGTCATGACATACCTGGGCTTTGGCATTGTCACGCTTTTTGGTTACCTCAGAGATTTCCTCAGAGCTGTGGGCTTAGAGAAGTGCCACCTTGCCCAGGAGAGAGAGGAACAGAAGGTAGGTAAAACATGCAATCAGCACAAACATAGGCATATTGCAGGAATACACACATACTGTACTCACACACATGCACCCAGACAGTGGGAATGAAATAGCATGCATGCCTTGGGTGTCAACACTTTTTGTTTCCCCCTAATTATTTCAATTTTTACTCTTAAGCTCTCTCTCTGCCTCCTTCCTTCATCTGCTTCTGCTCTATAATGTTGCCATGGGTGAGACAGGACACCACAGAGAATATCTGTTGAAGACCTAATTAAATCTCTGAGGATTCAAGTTCTTTCTTCGTTACTGTGCTTAAGATCCAAGATAAGGCCTGAGTACTGCCACATAAGAGCCATTGTATTAACATAGATTGGATTTTTGTCAAATCCAAAAACTGCAGTTACTGCAAGATAAGTTGGTTGTGGTTAATAACCTGTTTTGTGTGGCTTGTATAAAAAAAAAAAAAGAAAGAAAGAATCTTATAAAAACAAATGCTGTGACCATGTTTTGATATTATTTTGCTAAGGCAGTTTGTCCATAGGCTAAGACATCCAAGTAGTATCTTGGAGGAATAACCAGGCAGTTTGTTGCCTGTAGTTGAGACAATTTTATTTACAGAATGAAGTAAAGATGCTTTACTGTACATGGGCTCTGTTGTAATGGTGGCTTCACTGAATCAGATATACAGAGGCTGAAATATTATTGATTAATACCATTGATTGAGAACATGTAAATCTGTAAAGGCCATAGTGGTGTAGTTTGTAATAAGATAAAAACCAGTCCATTTAGAACCATGTGGTATGGTTTTTATCTTAGTGTTTATCTTAAATGTTATGAAAGTACTGATCCTGTTGACAACCTTAAAAGAGCCATTATTTACCTGGCAAACTGCTTTAGGACGTTGGGCAATCTGGTTACAAAATAAAAACAAATAATGTTTGTTTTTTATTTTGTAACCAGTCTAGTTTGCTTATCTAAATTTGTATAGCTTGAAGTACAACATGGCAAAGATCTTGTTTTTCTTGTTAATGCTGAAGCCACAGAGTGAAAAAAAGACACCCCTTATGATAAATGCTGTGCAGAACATATTGTTTTTATCATTTAAGAACACAAAACTATATGACTAAGAAGTGGTTATAATTCATTCCAACAATGGCAGTGCTTTTTATATGGACTGTTTGTTTTAGAGCTTTGCTAGCTTACAGAGTTACTTACCTGCTTTTATCCTTCCACCACTCTGTGACATCCTGGTACTGGCTTACCGTGAAGCTGTTGAAAATGTTTCTCTTTGCTCTCAGGATTTTGTACCGCTTTATCAAGATTTTGAGAACTTTTACACTCGAAACCTGTACATGAGGGTACGAGACAACTGGAACCGTCCCATATGCAGCCTGCCGGGACCTGTCTTTGACCTGATGGAGCGGGTATCTGATGACTACAACTGGACATTCAGGTACTGTAATCCAGTTATCTGTGATAGACATACTGGAGATCAGACAAACATCTCATAATCAGACATACATGTACTGCTCTGTTTATGAATTTACAAAAGGTTTTACATCTTAAGGCAGGCAAGCAAGTCTTTTTGAACACAACCATCTAGTTTATTGGGCTAGAAACTATACAACAAAGATTTAATTTGCCAGATGAAACTATGAACTAAAGCACATGGGTACATATCTTAGCACTGAATCTTTGGATATATTGAGATGCGTCTGTGTTACACAGGAGGGTCAGGGAATATATTATGAATAAGAATATGAACAGAGCCACAGGGAGGGTATATGCCATTATCAATCAGGAAAGAAGGGTAGGCGTGGATTACATGTTTTAAGAGCTGTAATGCGACTGGAAGAAGTAGAAATGGGGCAGTCAGCTTGTCTTAGCTGTGGTTATGGGGTAAAGGAGACATGATGATGGGTTTTGTAGTGGTGTGCAGGTTCACATGCACAGTGAGAAAAAGTAGGTCAGTGGATGAAAAGTAATACTAATACTTTTAAATCTCTGAAGCTGATGTACGGTGAGGCCTGACTGCCCGTGTGAACTTTTTTCAACTTATTCTAAGAAATTGTGACACTCATGCTTTCCATATTTTCAAGCTTACTCCCCTTACACCCTATGTGTATTTACATATTACAGGCAGGATAATGACTTATGAATATTTGATAATATACTTGAAAATGTCTGAGAAAAAAGGACTAACAATTGCTGCGTACACACACAGTCACTGTTGTTTACCTTATATCAACATTGTTATAATTGCTCCTCGTGAACTAAACGCTACTGACAAAGAAACACTTTTATGATTAGCAATTCTACCTAATTGAATGTTGATTACTTTTTATAATACGTAATTAATTCTCTGAGTAGAAGGAAAATAGAGAGGCTAAGTGATTCCTAATGTTTACATGCCTTGCAGGTTAACCGGGAGGACGATACACAATGCCATCAACATGGGCTCTTACAACTACCTCGGTTTTGCAGAGAACAAGGCTGATTTCCTGAAGACAGTGGCAGACAAAGCATGCCAGTATGGGGTTGGGGTTTGCAGCACAAGGCAGGAAATAGGTGAGTTTGTGGTCAATGTAGAGTTGGAGAAAAAAACATGCCCTGTCCTTATCCTCTAAAGATCGTTTCAACATGGGCATTCATTTTATGTTGAGCAAAAGAGGCCCACTTCATAATTCAAGTTAAAAGAGCATATGGCAGTCTCTTTTACTCCCATCTTCACATTTCCTATGTGTGCATCTATTTTAAAAGTCTCCGGCAGACCCTGATGACACTGAAATGGTTGAGTATCAAACTGGAAATAAAACTCCCTCTCCCTCATCACATATGCCTTCATTTATTATCTTTCTCGTGAGTTATACTGCCCGCGTGTTTAATTATCTTTCAGTGGCTGCAGTGTAATATGAATTATTCAACCTTTGTTGAATTATGTACCGTTTGGGCATACGCTGAGATCATTACATACTGGTCCACACTGAGGAGTGGGAGAAATGATATCACACTGGTATGTAACACCCTGGGCATTAGGCCGGATGCAAAAGGAATAGATGTGATGGAAGTGTGAGAACAGCAAGGATCAGAAAGTGGAATCTGTGGCTTTAGATGAATTTTGAATGTTGCTTTACCCTCTGAACTCATACCTGGCTTTCATGGTTTTTAAGTGCCAGGTTCTGACATGTAGCATGTGGCAGTGAAATCTGATGATCTGCTGTGTGTTTATTGGTCAGGAGCTCACAGAACAAGCCACTCTTAGCAAAGTTTACTTCCTTTTATCCTTGTCAATGATGTTTAGTTTATGGCACTTGTGACACCACTGTGCTGTATATCTAGTGAGAGCAGGCGAGTAGAAGGTGAGCTGACATACAAGCTCAGAGCAGTTTGAGTTGCTGCATAGTGTTTCATGATATCAGCAGTTTGACAAGAACAGAGAAAACCAGAGGATTTAAAGGGCATGTGATTGTTAGTTATAGGTTTGTTTGTCAGATAGCAAGTATGCCCCCCCACACACACAAACACACACACTCCTCCACACCATCCATTATTCATTTCTGTGATTTATTTATATGTTTATTTCTCTCATAAAATGGGACTGTTTTTCTCTGGGTTTGTAATCCGTGTTTCAGTTGGCTCACTGAGGGGGTTAAGGAATAACAAGTATTTCTCCCATGAGACCTTATTAAGCATCAATTATTAAAGACTCAAGTAGCTCAGTAGTAGCAGTGACGCCATCACCGGGTGTTGTAGTTCACATGCAGCGATTTGTATCGGATATACACAGGATGTGTTTTTTGTCGAATTTAGCACTGAAAAATGATGATGATTTAAAGGATATTTCACCCTTTGCTCTGTTCCCCTCACATACTCCAAATGTTTTTGATGCACGGCTCTTTTTCCGATGTTTCATCTCATCTCTCCTACATTATGTGATATTAAATTCTTTTAGAAACTGCGGTTCAATTTCAGGCTTTTGGGTCAACTCCTAGAGATTATTTGTACATCATGTCAAGTTCAGTTTTGTCACATTCAGTTCAAAAGTACCCAAAATTCAAAATAATTCTCCCACAAATATACAATATTTGTAAGTGCACAGAGAGGGCAAATTGAAGTCATTGTTACTGAATACGCGTGTGAAAGTAGATACAAAGTGCACTGAAATCACGCCCTGTGAATAAAGTGACATGTCAAACATTCATGGATTTGTATTAATGGATAGCTCACTGTTCCTGCTTTTCCTACAATCATTAACACACAGGTTAGTATATAATGATGTCATGCATTCAAATGTATGACAAATTACCAAAACATGCTCAGTCCAGCTACCAAAACATAATAACAAGTACTTCACCATAACTTGTACATTATAATATTAATGTCATAGGGCTGTTTTGTATGTGAACGTGATAAAACAAAGCCATAAATGCTGCTCTTGTCTGCTGAGTCGAGGTTTGTGATAGAAATGATTAACTCTTCCAGGGTTTTTTATTTTCTCGTCTTGTTGTAAAGCCTTTGAAAAAAAACCTCAATCACGGTTTTACAATGAAAGAGAGGGATTTAGCTTAGAGATTTGCAAGCACAATCTTTATTGTCCCTCCACAATAATGCTCTCCAGCCTTGACAATTGTTATATTGCTTTTTTTTGGCAACATGCTGTGATGACTGGGACAACAGAATGGTGACCTTGGTAATTCAGAGGACACGGCACCAACCTAAATGAGATGCATATGACTCGAGAGCTAACTCAAGTCAGCGAAGTGAGTGAGATCTAATAAGGACCCTGCTCTCTCCTACCTGAAGAGTATCCAGGCTCGAGCAGCCTTATGAGGTTAGCATATCAATAAGGAGGCAGGGCCAGGGCTAAGTAAAATGTTCTGTACGGAGAGCAAATGCCGATGCAGTCTGATCAAAAATGCTGCAAATGCCAGCAGGGGCTGTGGGCCTGAGTGGTTGAGGAAATGTATGAATTGATTTGGTTGGGATCACCGTAAAGACAGAGCTGCTTCACTGTATTATGGTTTTATACATCACTCGATACCCATTTTCCTGAAACATTCAGTCTGTTTGAACTTTTTAATGCTCGCTGACTGTGATTACTGATTGTTATTGATTATGACTACAAATTAAATTGATGTACTATTTTCTTAGAGGACTGCCTCATTGGCATCAAGATACCTCAAAACCAGGCTTCATTTTTATGTACATTGATTCTAACTGGTTTTATCTTGTAGTTTTTCAAAGAGCTAGATATAAATGTTAAATGTAGAAGACCTTTTAACTGACCGTTTTACCATGTTTCTGTTGCAATTTGATGTTTAAGTAGTGAGTCATTGACAGTTATTAAAGTTACATTACTGAGTTGGGAGTATTACGTTAACTTTGACTCTATAGTGTCCAGTAACCAGTAACTACTAAAGTTACTCTACCAGGTCTTAAGTAAAAGCACCAATGCACATAGAGAGCTGTCTGGTTCCAGCTCTGACGGCAGTGTTTACATTTCACCAATGCAACAAAAATAAAACATATTTATTGTGGGATGCATATTTTGCAGTTTGCTGTTTCTATTTTTTTTGGGAATAATGTTAGGAAAAACAGTTGCAACTGATGGCGACCAAAGGCTAAGAAAGGTTAACTTTTACTGTCAAGCCCTGTCCATAGTAAGTACAGTATGGAGTCTGTTAAAATGTATTGAAACTATATGTTATAATATATAACCCCATATATAACATTCCCCAGAGCAAGCAGAAATATGAGCCTTTCACTGCCTGCCTCTCTCCCTGTAGCTCACAATTATAACAGTAATTCTCTTTTTTATCAGCTGACCACAAGGGCAGCACTGAAAGCACCCCAGAGGCATCCCCAAATCCCGCTTTTATTGCACAAAGTAGAAAAACAGGTGTAAGGTGACAGATTACAATCTGATCAATTTTCTAAATGAATTCTGGTCCCCACCTGTCACATCGGGTTATAACCAACTGCTGCAGTCCCAAAATGTGCTGCAGAACCATTTTAGACTTTGTAGGACTAGCCTTGATATTACCTGGGATGAAAAAAGGGGTTGAAATAAATTACAAATTTACCACAACTGGAATCTTTAGAAATCCCTTCAAATGCCCAGAGAGCTGCTTGCTGATGCTGTGTGTGCTGTTAGTCCAGGTTGTTGCATGTGGGTCTCTTGCTTTTTTATTAGGAGGCATTCATCTCTGTCAAAGCTTGTGATTAGATGACAAAAAACAGAAACAGAACAGGACGATCAGATAAACCATAAGGTACAGTGATCTTGCCTGGGTGTTCAAATGTATGGTTTCTGTCTTGTAGGTAACCTGAGCATCCACGAGGAGCTGGAGCAGCTTGTTGCCAACTTCCTCAGAGTGGAGTCCTCCATGGCTTTTGGGATGGGTTTCGCCACCAATTCAATGAATATTCCAGCACTGGTTGGCAAGGTTTGTGATTTTATACACTAAGCACACTGTGCAAAGGAAACCCTCCTATACTTGGGTGTCATTTTTTACAGCACAGCAGAAATTAATCTAATTAGCCTAGCTTTGTTCCTTTTCTCGCATATGGCCTCAATTAATGAATAACAGTCAACTAAACTCAGCTGTGAACAACTCCCGACCCACCCCCATTAATTAAAATCATAATTAAACATTACAGTAGCCAGGAGGACAAGGCTGTGGGCATGCATTCCTGCTTTCAGTCACATAGACAAGGAAGGGCAGGTTTCGTTAAGAGCACAACTCAAGGGTATGATCACCCATACTCCAGTACACTAGTGTGGCTCACAGAGACAGCCATGGGTTACCAGGGGCACACACAGCATGAATATCTGTGATTGGACTAGACAGGAGGAAGGGGAGGCTGACTGTTTAAGTGATGAGAATGGGGTCGTTTATGCAGCTCAAGAGGTGCAGCAGCCCTCGAGGCCGCAGCCCCCAAAGTAACCCTGCAGGGTCTGGGGGTCAACCCGCACTGCCAACTCTATCCTACAGGGACAGGCCGTGCCAGGACAGGCCTCGCTGTGCAGGCAGAGCTACATTAGAGTGACAGCTGCTGGTAGACCAGGGACCAGGCCAGCTGGACCCCAGGCCAAAGCGAGGGTATCTGTCACTGAGACGGTGTCAACATACCCTCTACAAGAGTTCATTTAAACTAATGCAGTCAAATGCTTAGAGCTTCAGTGTTAAATATGCTAATGTTCAGGGGAAAATTTCGTAGAACAGCTGAATTCATTTGCATGCTGATTTTTATGGAATATGAAGTACCACTCTCTCCATTATGAAATCTGTGGTGTGTCTATTGGTCGAAACTTCATCAGACATGAGAAATGACTAACATGCAGTACATACAACTCTTATCATACACAGAGGACATAGAGGATTATGATTGAGGCACGGATGGGAAGTGACATGTACAGTAATTGGCCAGGTTGAGGCTTTTAGAGCAAGAGCAATTCCACATCACATTATACAAGGACACAGTACAAACCAACAAGACATGTTGAAATGCGTAGAAAACCATCAATCTCTCAGAAAACAGATATATAGGTATACGTTGGCAGCACACACTGCTAAGATTTTCATCCACATACTGATGTTAGTGTTTCCAAGCTAATTAATTTCTCCCATACCCAAGGGAATCTCTAATTGGCCCTCTCACTAAGTATAGACCAATAAATCTAAAACACTATCATACACTGTCAATGCACATTGTAATATCATTAATAATCAAAGATTACTGCCAAATAGTCAGTGTAATGTAGAATTTCCTTTTTTTTAAGGGTGCAAAAACACATGAAAAATTAAAAATGTTCACTGTATGTTATAGGCATAAATAAGCTGACAGTTAAATACATTTAAACATAAAAATCAAAACATAAATGCAACCATAAGAGTAAGTTAAAAAGCAAAGAAAAAAATGAGAAGCAGCTTACAAAAAAGAAAGGTTGTTTACAACAAGTATGGGGATAATAGAGAGACCTTGCAGACAATCATTCAATCATGTAAGATGGGATTTGAGAGGAGATTTTCCATGCAGTTGATAAAAGGTTGCAATATTATATTGAAATAATTAAGTTATCTTGATTTTCTTATCAACTCTCAAAGAAAGATTTGGTCCATTTCATTGTGATACACTTTTTGGCAATGGCCAGTAGGATTTCTACAAGCTTGATGGAATGACCAAATGAAAGATTAAAGGCTTTCTTAGGTAAATTTGAATAAAATCTTCTCTCTCTGCTGATTTCCAGGGTTGCTTGATACTCAGTGATGAGCTCAATCACACATCTCTCATCTTAGGGGCCAGACTGTCAGGAGCAACAATCCGGGTGTTCAAACACAACAGTAAGTCCAGGAACTCTTTCATTTGAACATTCTGCCTTACAACAACCCGATACTTCAGCATTATTTATTATAAGCTACAACCAATGAGACCCATGCTGTTTCAGTTTGCCAACATCTTTGGTACTTAACATTCATTGCCCCTGCCAAACAAACATCACTGATGGCTCTGTGATGTATTTCACCATAGGTTATCTGTTGATGAGGTTTGACTTCTCTGTTTGTGCATCCACCACTGCTCATATTATCTACTTTTTCTTCTATTCATTCCAAACTGTTGCCGCTGTGAGAAACACATTACTCTCCGTGCGGTACAGGATTTGCCTTAGGAAAGACCTACTTAACATTCTGTGTTTAGAGCAGCAAATGTAAAAAAGCTATAATGAAATGAGTTCAGTTTACAGTCACGACTGTGTTTTATCCATGAGCAGCAGAGCAGCAAAAACACAAGTTTATTTATAAGAAAATGTCATCTCACTTCAACTAAATGCCCTCCATTTTGTTGTCGAATTACATATTGTCAGTGGATGATAAGGCAGAATTATTAAGCATGGATGATACAGCATTCATTGTGCCTGCATTGGAAACATCCGCTGCTCTTTCAGGGGACAGGACAAATGAGCCAGTCCTCTGGCAGCAAATGTGTCCTGACAGGTACAAGCAGAGTCAGTTATGGCTTCTCCAAGCAGATCCCAGAGGCCTGTCTAACGGCAAAGAGCCCTCAGGCACCTGAGCAGCTGACCCCTCCCTGCCTTTATCCATCCAGCACCACACACTCATACTCTTTTATCAGTGCAAAGCCAATATTTACTAAGAGGGTTATCCCAATTACCTCTACCACATTACCAGACACTCTGTCTAAAATGTCTGCAATCCCTTGCTTATTGTATCTGAAATGTTTCAGTTGTGTGTGCTTAACATGGAAGGATGGAATTTCATACCAAAGACCAGATGAACTGGTTCGTCCAGTCTAGCACTGCAAGGCGTGTGTTTTGGAAATAGTTCAAATAGTCATAGATAAATGACGCTCATTTTGAAGGTTGTCATGTCTATTCTTTTAAATAATTACATGTATTAAGTAAAGGGTTATGATTTGTTTATTAGGGCTAGTAGCATTTGTGCATCCCGAGGGTCAGGGCAAAGATAAGATAATAGCATTCAGCGGATATCCACAACTGTATGCATGTTTGTTGTGAAAACGCAAAGACTTACCATCCCCCCCATCACCGTCATTTAGTATCTCATATCAAGCCTTGGCAGCTTATCTCAAATCAGTGCTTAACTGTGAAATAATCTTTTCCTCATTCTTGTCTGTGCACACAGCGAGCCACTGTGGATTTCTCTCCCAGTGTCTGGTTTCCTAAATGTTGGTATGGGTAACATTAGGTGTACTCTGCTCTGTTGAGCTCCAGGAAGTGATTTTCTATCAGAAGAGCATCTGCTGCCTCTTCAGTAAACCTGTTTTTGTGCTGAGGGAGTGATATCGATCATCTATGACAGCTATGACATGTTTACTCGCTGCTCAGCTGGAAATGGTTGGATTGCGGTCATACTTTGAATAATGCTGCTTTATAAACCACAGCTATTCAATACTGCCATCTGCTGGTGTGCAGGAAGCGGTCATTAATAGTGTAACCATTACCTGTTTTAAACTTTAAATGCCACTGGGAAGGTATTTTGCTGAAGCCAAAATTTCAATCCTAAATTTAAGCAACCATGCAGACTGCACTAAAGAGACCTTTGGCCAAACCCGTATTTAGCTCAGTTAGTAATCCTCCCTGACATTGCAGGTGTTCATTAGCATCAGACTGCAGAGGTATTTGCTGTGTGTAGTTTGTGGAAGGTGTTTCTGGCAGATAAAGTAGTGCCTTGTGTACTCTGTGAACCGCCTGCCCAATGGAAATTAATGTTACTTTACTGTTGTTTGCCTTTTAGTTGGAGTTACTTGCAAGCTGCTGTATGCTCCAAAAACACATTATTTATCTAGTTCTGTCTATCTGAATATACCCATATCTACCCTCTGTCTGACCAACCAGTTTAAGCACCTGTCTCTTAGGCCCTTTTCTAAAAAAGCTGCTTTGATTGGTCAGTGTTTCGGGTTTTTTTGGCACTCTGTGTCTCATTGCAGCCAGGAAATGAACATCAATGTATTATAGAACTGAAAACTGTGTCATTGCTCAGCTTTGCATCCAATAATTCCAGTGGCCACCCACAGTATTGCAACAAAATATCCTCCCGCTGCCCAAAAGCAATTTTCCACATAGACCAAAACTGTAAAATAGACATCTGTCGTCAGAGCACCTCAAACTGCAAAAACGGTATAAAAAAGAACTCTCATTATTATCTATTATTATTTGGTTTCATATTTATAAAACTTCCCTCAAGCTGAGGGAAACAGTCGTGCATATTTAGTGGGCTTTGTACTGCGAAAGTAAACCGGAAGCTAGAAAACAGCAACACTTTCTACTTAAGTAAAGTATAGTTTTGACATCATAACATGACAGAAGTCATGAGGGCTTAAAAGCACAGTTTCTGTGCATGTGTTCTGATACTCTCACAACATTTATATAGCACCTCAACCTGCTTTATAATCACATCAGACATGGAAATCCAATTTATTACAATATGGGAGCTTTAAGTTCTTTGTCTATTCCCTTAAAAAGGTTTTAATCTTGTGTGTGGTTGTTTGTGTGTATCTCAGACATGCACAGTCTGGAGAAGATGCTAAGAGAAGCAGTTTGCTCTGGCCAGCCTCGGACCCACAGGCCCTGGAAGAAGATCCTCATCATGGTGGAAGGCATCTATAGGTCAGTTGTCATTATACAACACACACATTAGAAGAGTCGCCCACTCAGAGACACACATCTCCAGTCAGTTGAGATGTTGTAAGTATAGGCTGCCAGGTGGTCCTTAACTTTAGAGTTTTGCTCAGCGAGACTCAGGTAGAAATCTTAAATTGTAACCTGAGGAGAGCTTTCAGCCTGTGTTTAGCAGTCCTTGTAATGGTCTCTTTTTCAATTGCTTCCCTCTCTACCCTTGAATAATAGACTGTGTGTGTGTGTGTCTATGGTTGGGTACCGTTTCATTACTTCAGAGAAGAGAAAGGTATTGTGTGTCTCTCCCAGCAGTGAGCTATCCTGAGTCTTAGTGACCCTCTCCATCTGCTCATTAGCTCCAAATCAAGGCCAAATGGAGCCACAGAGATTGACTTGGCTACACCTCCAGCTCCAACTGTTTATCACGGACATTTTCTTTTCTCCTTCCTTCCCTCTTTTTATCCTCAATCGCGCCCTTCATTTCCACTCTTCTGAACTACAACAGCAACATATCCATGGTACTTTTAATCAACATGTTACTTTTCCCAGTCGGTCAGCTGTGATGTTCTATTAATAGTTTCATGACAATTTGTATCAAATGAAAAGCACAGTGGCCATCAGTTGGCATTGATATAACTATTAGTTCCACAGCAATCCTTGAATGTGAGAGACAACTTAATTGCAGGTAGTCAGACAGCATTTATCAGACAATAATATCTAACGTCAGGCCCAGACAGGAAAGAAGTAGAGCCTAAAAGGACTATCACCTCCCTGTAACATCAAAAGGCTCAAGTAAAGAGTAAGCATGCTTAGCTATATCCTGGCCCTGCCTTTGATGTCCACATCGGCCCTGGTGAAACCCTGTCTTGTGTCATTTGGGCTGCAGACGTTCTCAGCCATAGCAAGGATAGCAGGTCTGGGATTACTCTATTTTCTCCAGCCATACACTCTCTCATGCTGTCTGTTTGTAGCCTTAAAAGGCTTCGCATCAGAGGGGAGGAAGAGATGGGAGAGAGGTGGGAGTAAAGTAAAAGAGGCCAGAAGAAAGATTCTTGGAAGATTGGAGCATGTCAAATTATGTAATATGCATTTACAGATGTACAGATGCTACGCAGTGGATAAAGTGAGGTTGGGGTCAGATTCTTTTCCCTCTTAAACCTAATCACTGGAATAGTTGGGTTTATAATTGTTTAAATGTGTTCTTTTTCTTATCAGTATGGAAGGCTCAGTGGTGCGACTTCCTGAGATCATCGCTCTGAAGAAGAAGTACAAAGCATATCTGTACCTGGACGAGGCCCACAGTATCGGAGCAGTGGGATCATCAGGGAGGGGCGTGACCGAGCTGTTTAATGTGAACCCAGCCGATGTGGACGTGATGATGGGCACCTTCACCAAGAGCTTTGGGGCTGCTGGAGGATATATCGCAGGGAAAAAGGTTAATGTTGAGAGTGTTTCAGCTTTCTAGACTTTTTTTCTAGACTTTGTCTACTTTTAGTACTGGCATGGAAGCTAAACGATGTTAGAAAGTGACAGAGAGAATGGAAGGGAGCTCAGGCCAGATTCGAACCCAGGTCTGCTGCGACAAGGACTAACCTTCACAGTATGCAGCTACCAGTGAGCCATCGGGACACCCCTGAGACTAGACTGGTTGCTATGCAAAAATATTCCTCCCAGACCAAAACAGACACAGGCTAGAATTCAAAATACATGTATGTGGGTGGGATTAATCACACTGAAACAATTCCAACAGCCTGAAGTAAGATGCCATTCTTAGAAAATCAATTACCCAAGTTAACTTTCTGATACTGTCCTGACATTGTTTTAAGAAGAAGTCTGTATGTGTACACCATTAACCCATTTGGCTCCAAAGCAGGTCAAAACACATCATACAAAAGTATTTTAAAGATTATTATAGCCAGGCCTGATTTTAATATGTGTGGGACTCAATCATACACACTCCATCACACCCCACCTCTCTTCTCTCATAACTCTCATGTGTCCAACAAATGTTCCCCAGGCTGTGACTCTGGGCCTTTGTAATTCCTTTTTACTCCATTAAAAAGTACACTTTAGTACATAACCACACTGGTTTTGTGGCAGTTGATTAGAAAGCAACAGAGGAAACAGCCATGTTGCTTGAATTAGGTATTCAGAGAGCGACCCTTCCTGCCGGTGCCTTTATGTTGGCTCAGCCCTGCTCTGCCATAATAAGAAGGTAAAGCTGGCAGAGGGCCAGCCCCTTCTTGTGGCAGGCGTCGGAACTGCGCTCCAGATTTAACAGGATGACTTTTAACAAGCATGATAATGTTTGAAGTAAGAACACTCTGCCTGGTTTGACAGCTGGCTGTAGTAAACTCCTGAAAGAAACAGGCAGGAAAAGAGAGCGAAAGCCTTTAGATTTGACGTATTTGTTGTTGTGGTGAAATCCCCTAAATCCTACATTAAGTGGATTCGGGTCGACCGACAAAAGACTCTGCAGATGTGTTCTGGAAAACAGTCATGTTATAGCTATTTTATGAGCCTACCAAAAATAAATATCCCAATAAATATACTCCAAGCTCCTTCTAATTCACTTCTCCCTTACATTAAGGAGGTGTTATTCATTAACCCTTTACACTGAGATTAGGCTATTAAATACATCCGTTGAAGAACCAACACGTGTGAGGCTGTTCTGGCACCACTCCTACCCTGTGGCATTGTGGACATGTATCACCACATCAGTATTGCGGCCACCTTGTGGCTGAGGAAACACTGTGAGCTGTCACTCCGCGCCGCAGCAAGAGATGGATTTCGGACATGTTCTCTTAACTGGTTTATCTTGGTCGCACCAAAATCCTGCGGGGGCCCTAAAGCGGTGAAAATCCCCAGCTTTAAACAAAAACAGATGTCAGGTTGTTTCAGGGTTCTTATCCTACGTTTGAGCATTTCCCCTAAAATCCCCTCCCCTCTTGTGTGTGAGGAAGCCGCAGCCACCGCCCAGTGGGGACAGATGGCGGTGAGTGGAAATAGTGGCCAGACAGCATCTCCGGCTACGTGTCATCACCCCGCGCCCACTGGCCACCGCGCAGCCACTGAGCAGCAGCCCATCACAGCTCCAGGCCCCGCTCCCAACCTCAGACCACTTACACACACGTGCTCTAGAGACCCATGACTGAATCAGTTTCCTGAAACCCTGCTCTTCACTTGACAACCACTCGTAGAATTAATCTCCTGCTGACATTTAGGAATAATGAGCATGGCAGTCCTCATTCTGGCTCATTCCAGCGTTGGTTCTTTCTCAAATTAGTGCGCTGGCAACCTCGGAGCGGAGAGCAGGAAAGGGTCCAGAGCTGTTTTAAAGTCAATGCCAAGACAGTCAAAATGACAGAGATGTGACTTGAGGTATTTTAATTGATTCCCAGGTGTTAACTATACATGAGCTCGCTCTAGTGGCGCTAAAATAAAAGTGCAGGGCCACACTTCTGTTGCAAAGAGGATCTTATATTAGCAGTTTATTTCTGTGAATGCATATAAAATGTTATAAATATTTGATCAAAAAATATTGTATCTCTGCTGATTGTTTGTCTCCTATATCACAGGAGCTGGTGGACTACCTGCGCAGTCATTCTCACAGTGCGGTGTACTCCTCGGCCATGTCCCCCCCTGTCACTGAGCAGATCATACGCGCAATAAAGTGCATCATGGGAAAAGACGGCAGCACAGAAGGTGAGTGTCTGAACTCATTGCAGTGAGCCCCAATTTCTTATTATCCACATGCTCGTCAAACCTGACGTTTTTTACACAGACAAATATTATGTCTGGCTTATAAAAAGTTTTACACCTTAATATAATTTTTTATGGAAACAATAGCAAACCAAATCCAGAGGACAGTACCAATGTTAACATTAGGAGTAAGTCCAGATCTGTGGGGAAAGACAAACAGCTGCTCGGTCAGAAAATGTGGTAGCAATTACAGGGGTCTGCAGTAGGAAGAGGGGGGACGTGCAGTCCCAAAGCACACGTGACCCCAACGTGGAGGAAATCATTTTCATGTGTGTGTTGTGAGGAACACTGTACCTCTGAAAAGTTTCTGCTTTAATGGCATCAGACACTAGGGCAGGGAAGTAGTCATTACCAGACCAGCTGCAACACTGCCAGAGCAATTTTTTTAAAGTTATTATAGTTGTAGTTCTGTTAGTGGTTGTAATAGAAGTAGTGGGAGTAGAGAGTAGTATTGGTGGTAAGTAAATGGCAAATAGTTACACACTTTATCAAAATCTACAGGACTTAAACGGGACTCATTATGTTAATGTTAAGATTAACTTGAATTTTAGGTTTCTACTAGAACATGCTTAAATGCTTTATCGTTCAAAAATCACATTGTTTTCATTCTGATCAAGGCGGCTACATCAAGCTAGCTAGCGCCTGTCTCTTTAACCCACCCGCCGAAAAAAAAAAAAAGCAATCTGCTCTGATTGGTCCTTGTTTCCGGGTTACGCATCTCTGGACCACCATCAGAGCAGCCTGAAGAAATGACTGTAAAGGAGTACAGCAGCACTTTCTACCACAAAGAAATCACCAATAAAAGCTTCTTAACCAAAAACTACACATTCCAACTTTCCAGCAGGAATGTGATCCAAAAATTAGGGAGAAATTAATCAGAATCAGACAACTTCATTTATCCCTGAGGGGCCAATTAATTTGCAGCTTACCATACATACAAGAGACAATCAATTAATTAAGTTAAAGGAAACATCTGGGGTTTCGGACAGTACCAACAAGTTACAAAAAGAACCATAAAAGAAAAAGATAAAAAAGACATAAAACCAGTAGGAAGAACAGCTCTAAAAAAAATAAATCTGTACTCGGCACCTGGGGTTAAAGATTTCCCTAACGTTAGCTAGTTTGCTATATGTAACAATGTATGTACAACAACCAAGATTGTTACATGGCATATAACAAAAAATAAGGTAAAGCATAATAGCTCCCCTTTAAAATGTGCATCATAAGCCAAAAATGCACAATATGTCTGTCGTAGGGTGCTGTAATTGGTCAGTCGCTCCAAGGACTAAAGCCTGGTGTCTGATGTTTGAGGTGTATTACAGTTTCATGAGATGAGTAACCTTCTCTTCTGGCTCTGACCCAGACATGCTTTGCATCTGACGTAGCCCAGTGAAATAGCTGTTGTGGAAAAATGAGTCTTGACCTGTCTTATAGAGGGCAGCGAACACAGCATTCAGTCTTTCAAAAATTAAACCCCAACATCCATCAGAATGACATAAAAGCCCACTGTGACATATCTTTGCATATATGCCTGATTCTAGCTTTTTATTCCTTTATCTCTCAGTCCACCTCAGTCTGCCCCCCTCATCTTTCTCTTCCATGTAGAATTTCACACTTTGAAGCAAACTGGTGGCAGCAGCTCTGAAACAGGGAAAAACCCTGACAGACAGCGACATCCACACATTCTCACCTACTCATATGATTTCTGAGTCTGGCAGCAGGTTTTTGACCTCCATGCCCTCTATCTTAGCAGAGAGGAACAATTTACAAAATGGGGCTTGTGCTTTTTGGCAGATGCCTGAATGTTATGTTTTTCCCTCCCTTTCTCTCTCTCTCTCTCTGTCTCTCTTTCTCTCTCTCTGTCTCTCTTTCTCTCTCTCTCTCTCTCTCTCTCTGCTGAGATAAGGGGATTTAAAGTGCTCTCTTACATCCACATGAAAGAACTGCCAATCTGTTCCCAGGTAATCAGAGGGAAACAGAGCAGTGTTCCAAGGCTGAGCCATGCCAAACTCTGCTTCAGCCACAGAACACCAGGCTCCCCAGTGATTCACATCATTTGGAAACACAGGGGGTTAGCAGGGCAGGACGCTTCTGCTGTCTTTGATTTGTTTTCTAATACATTTATCTGAAATACATGTGATACTCAGGCATTATTTGTATCCCGTTTCAGTCGTGGCTACACTCCAGTGGCGGTCCACAGTCACTCATTTTGTGCGAAATCCATCGCATCCAATTTGCAAACCCTTATTTTGGCAACGTGCGTGTGCGTATACCATGTCGTCAGACGGACAAAACTGAACCATCTGCTGCCGCAGCTGAGTTGTAATCATGAGCAAGTTCATAGCGGAGGCTGGAATGGCCCAGATGGAGGTGCAGGACTCGGGATGAGATGGCACTGCAGAGATCTCACACTACATTAGCTCCTAGTGACAGGTGATGTCCCTCCCTGCAGGGGACAGGAGGAATATGCATAAAAAAGCAGCAAGTTGGTGTTTTACTTATGTACATGTGGTGGTGTTCTTGTTTTAACTCGAGGCATTAGACGGATCCGCCAACTGGCAGAGAACACCAGATACTTCAGGGCCAGACTGAAGGAGATGGGCTTCATCATCTACGGCAATGATGACTCACCTGTGGTTCCAATCCTGCTCTACATGCCAGGCAAAGTGGTGTAAGTATACTTTAACTCTCACCAAAAACACTAAGATTATCAAGATATATATTGTGTATAGACAAATTTTGAAGCACTAAATACCAGCCTTTGTTGTCACAAGTCATTTCAGGTCAGCTCACTGTGTATCATCTCTAAGAGATCTGGATGGCTGCCATATTACACACTCCACACTTTCCATGAATCAGTTGTGTAGACAGTCTGTGCAGGGTTTCTGTAACCACTTAAGAGGCAACATAAGGTATTGATTAGGTATAACTTAGGATTGTTTGAGCCACTCAGGTATAATCAATTGGGTATAAAGTGTCTTTCAATGCCAGTCACCATTAATATCCATGAAAAGGCCAACCCCACTCAGTAATGGCTATAATCAGTAGCTTCTGGGTTTTAATTGCTCAGATTCCATGGGCATTATTGCTACATTATGTAATTATTAATGTTAACATTACACTCATGAAGATTTCCGTTTCATT
>CAFUXE010000706.1:221236-260763 GCA_903364295.1 Serranus cabrilla
ATGACATTTAATGTTACGAGGAAAAGGAGATTGCCAAACCTTAAAATTAAAGTATGTGAGAAATGTGAGATAAGTTGACTATTGATGCCTATTTTCCCTGATTCTGTTCTCTAGTCAACTGCACCTTGTAGGTGACGTGGTGTTTATGAGCTCATGGTGTTGTTGGGTAGAGGAAGTGTTATGTAAAAGTTTGTAAAAAAATAAAAAAACTTAAACAAAGGAGACAATCATAGTGCTGTGTTTAGCATAGTAATGTGAAATCTGATGTTCAGAAAGTTTTAATTCAGTTGTTAAAATGAATACAGATGACTGGATTTCCTTAAGCCTGCAGAGAAATTCCCACTGAAAACCTTGTAAACATGTCGGTTCAGGTGGGATTTTACAGTTGAAGAACAGAAAATTTAGAATAAACAAAAGCTGATAATTGTCTTTTGTTTCATTGCTGACCAGGGCGTTCGCTCGAGAAATGCTGGAGAGGAAAATTGGTGTCGTGGTGGTCGGCTTTCCAGCCACACCGATTACAGAAGCCCGAGCTCGCTTCTGTCTGTCTGCAGCACACACCAGAGCCATGCTGAACCAGGTACACACACACACACACACACACATACACACAGATTTACCAACATGAAATTCCTTTCCGAGGCTTCGGATTGTATTTTTCACCTGAATCAAACAATGACACACAAGTTCTGAGACGTCTCCTCTGTCCTCAGGTGCTGCAGCATCTCAACGAGGTGGGAGACAATCTCTGTCTGAAGTTCTCACGTCGGGAATATTCCTCCTGTCCTGACCTCCATGACGAGACAGACGTGGAGCTGAGCAGCTGATATGACCTTTGACACCTTGGTTTGACAGTGTCAAACCAAGTCTAAGTGTCCAAGCTACGGCAGACACATAAACACACGGGCCAAATGTTTAGCAGCTGCTTTTCATATGTTTGTAAAACATTGTGATTTAACCAAACACTTATGTGTTATTTCTTCTCAACAAACGACTCTAAATGAGCTATTTAAATGCTTTATTTGTGAATATATTCTATGTGAATAAACATGAAATGATTGCTAGTCTCTAAGAAGTTGATGCAAGGAGTCCCGTTTACCTCCTGAACATGAAGTTATAACTGATGAAAAAAGGCATTTGGTGGTTTGAATTTTCTTCGTAGGTTGCACATTTTTGTTATCTCATCATCTTCTCTTTCATACCAACACAGAAACTACTGATGTCATCGAAAGAAATGACAATTCCTACCTCCACAATTTGACAACATAATCTAACCAGACCATTACATTTGGAAAGCAGATATGTCTTAGAGGGCTTGAACAATGTAATATGATTTGACAGGCCTTCATATCACACTTGGCACAAACCAACGGCTGAGATGTAACCTAATATATATTACATATTACATTTAATGTAATTATTTATTTCTTTTGGGGTTTTTTTGTCCTCTCTTTTTACTGTCCTTATTTTTGATACAGTTCCAATCTCAGAAAAGAACCCTTTATCTTTTATAGCATCTGCTTTATATCTGTGAATGTACATGATGATGACAGTTATTCATTTAAAATGGAATTATTTCATTGGAAATGGAAATGAGCATTGACACAACAATATACTGTACAGATAAATCCTTTGGTTGAATTAAAATATAGAACATTGAAATTTTCCCATGGTGTACTGCTGCATTGCTACATATTTGAGGCCACTGTTCTGTATTTTTCACTTTATTTTTCCAATAAAACACAAAGCATGTGAAAACTTCCTGAATGTGTGTTGGGATAAAACGTAGATTAATTATCCAGATGACAGGCGTTAAAAGTCCTGAACCTTCTGTTTGGAACTGCGTTAATTTCCTGACACATGATTATTTACACTACTCAACACTGAACTGTTTTTATAAAAAACCTTTCCTCTGTGCAACATCACTTTCATCTCCACAGTGAATAATAACCTTCCTGCAAACAATAAATCATGCAGCAATGATTTTACTACTGAGCTCAATCCCAGCAACCTGTGTGCAGAATACAAAAGGTGTTATGGCTTGTTTTGTGGCGAGACTCTTCATATTCCCCAAGTCTTAACAGCTTAATTGTTGATGTTTTAAAGACCTACTGCTCTCTTTCACACACAGACTGCGCAACAGTCGTGAAGGTAAGCATGCAGAGTATGCAGCACCTGAGCCAACAGAAACCTAACCTAGCAATTAGCGTTGAACCCTAAATTCTCGTGGTATGGGGTAATCATTTGATTAACACAGGAAGGATTATAGATGGATGATAAATGTGTTTGCACAATGTGTCAGATTGGGTCTAGTCGACACTTGTTTGCCCTCGGGACATTACCGTATTTGTGTTTTTTTCCTCCCCATAAACAACCTAGTGATGACATTTTACAAGGTGGAATTAAAATGCAATATGCAATCCTTGAGAAAAACACTGGATGAACTGCAAACAGAGTAGGAAAAAAAGAAAAAAAAACTCCTTTTCCCCGAAGGGAGAACACCATTGAAATCTACGCTCCATGCTCGACCATTTAGTTCTGTAAGTGAATATTCACATCTGGCTCCTATAGCCAGAAACAATAGAAAACAGTTTTGTTAATCCTCAAATCAGTGATGTCATACCAATGTACTGTTCCATAAAGATCTGAAGGAGATGATGGGAAAAGGTGACCTCAAATGTTGCATTGATGTCCTCTGGATGCCTGTTATTAATTTGAGTTTACTTTCACCTTTAGTTGAAATGTGAACGTTCTGAAATTCATTGCGGGTTTACAGCAGAAGACAGATGTGCGTAAAGAGAAGCTCAAAAGCTCAAGTTAATTCTCAGACATAATAGTGCGTCACAGACATGCAGTGCTCCAACACTGAGCTCCACCGTCATTCTGCAGAAAGACAAACTGTAACTTGCTGAGATTTACCAGCAATGTTTTTGTACAGATGCACCGCAGGAAGAGGGCTTGTCCTTGAAATATCATATTTGAGAATTAAATTATCATATTTGTAGCTTCTTAACTCCTTTTTACTTTAGGCAGTATGGAGACCTTAAGGGCACATACTGTATGCTCATTTTCAGACTCATGCTTGTATTTTGGGTTGTTTACATCCTTATATGTTTATTATCTCCTTCCAACTGAAAACACAGAATTAGATTACCTTCAAGAGTTTCCCAAACCAACAGGAAGTGATATAACCCTTGCCCCAAAGCCATGTTGGCTAATTATGCAAAGAAGAAGAAGATGCAGGCCAATCAGATGCCCGAAAAAAGCCCCAAACACAGTTTTTCCCGTCTATACATTCACAATGAAAATAGAGATTGTGGAAATCAGAAATTTGCTTGTAAAGGAAATCGCTAAACAGTTGTAAGCACGGACACATGGATCAATGTATTTTTATCTGTACAGACCCACCGTATTATAAAAATCATGCATGCAGTCAATGCATTTCCTCATCATCGTCTTTAACAACATAATTATTTCTTTATCATCCAACTTTGTATAGGCTGTCGATGTCAAACTGGCCTATGAAGAAAAGTGACAAAGTATGGTAATACACACTGACTCCCAGTCAAGGTGGGAAGCACGTGTCCTGCCAAACTTCCCTCCAGTCACATCTAACTGCCCTCAGTTTCAGCAGAAGTGGCAAATGGTGTGCGCTGGCATTCAAAACATCTGTGCAGCCTGACTACTGGTGGCAAGGCCCCAGAGACCTGCCTGCCTGCACCAGCCTCTTTTGAACTGCAGATCCAAATACACTGCACTTATTGGAATGGCATGTAGCTGCTATTCTGAAGGGGGATCCTCTGCTACGCCTTTGATGTCCACCACTGTGTCCAAAGCAGGCAAGCCATTCTCTCTGCTCTCTGTTTTCCATTTAGACAAGAGATTTTTCTATTCTGGAGAGGGATTTCTGAAGTGAAGCAGACAAAGAACAGATTTACATGGTTTAGACAGCTATGCTGCGCCTGGAGTAAGTAAGACTAACTGAAGACTGCAGTATACTGGGAACCACTTGTTAACACCGAGCATAATGAAGTAGGCCAGAGTGGTGTATTTCATTTGAACAGAAAATGACTGGAAGCATTTTCTCGTTTATTTTAGACAAATTCAGACATTTGATCTCATCGTATATTTATGAGATAATTTAGAAGGAGGATAATGGCTGAATGAAACATGATATTGGTGTTAAATTTCTCCATTCTGCCTGTTACTCTGCTGGCATTCTTTAGCATGAGTAAGCTGCCACTCACACAGGATTTACTCACTGCGCATTCTGGCACACATGTGCATCAGATGGGCACATTGGAGTAATATCTGAGCTTAAGTCTGTTCAGGGCCTCAGTTCTCCAAACGTCTCATTACTCCTACAACTGGTGACACCCAGAGCTGTAAAATGAAATGAATGATGACCCTTTGTGGCCTTTCCTCTGCTTGGTTTCTACACATTTCACATACTGGTCACTTAAAGTGATACAGGAAACATATAACCATGTTAAGCTTATTTATTTTTAATATTAAAAGGCCATAGAAGTCTGATGTGTTTATGCTTTGGCTCTGCTGCCAAAGGTCCTGCCAGAGTTGTGCTTAAAGACGCACCATTTTGCCACACATCAAGGTTTATACATGTGCACGACCAGATAACTAATATGTGTTTTATGCCAGCTATTATGACACCGACAAATAACCCACGACACTAATAAGCTCTTGTTAGTCATCATCAGTAATATAATTGTTCCACTTGTGCCCAAACTGAATGTATCGACTTCAAAGGTGACAAACGATATGAGTTGCACGCGGTCTTCTCCACGCCTCGAGGCTCAGTGAACTGTCACCCAGGCTCTAGCAGCACCACCAGCAGCTAGCAGCATCCCCGCTTGGTGCATAATTTGACACAGCGACCTGTCCTTTGAAGCGGACAATAAAATGTCTCACGAGGGCTAATCACATTACGCACCATTTGTCTCGCTTAAGTGAAGTGTTGCAGCACCTTCCGCAGGAGCATTTTAATCAAAGACTGAGACAGGGCTGCTGCCGCACACATGTCAACAGGAGAGCCGGACCTCCTGTAACGCGCCTCCGGGTGTCTTCCTCTACCGCTGCTGCGACGCGCCTGTGCGCCCCGTGCGCCTCCGGGGACCACCAAGGTTACTTGAGGTTGTTTTAGGGAGTCCTTATTGTGCCTGTATAGTGTCATTTTCTAATAATAAAATGTGGTTGGATGACGTAATCGGAATAAATACCCGTAAGTGATTAAAATGAGGACTTTATGAAATCTGCCAATAAGATTGTTTGTAGTTTTTAAAGATAAATCCCTCTCATATTGGTCCTTTAACTATTAAGGACATACAAAAAAAATCATATGCAATGACAAAAATGTTATGCTATACTTTTGAGGTGTTTTCCACCAGAACTTCCACTAGAATATTTGGTGTTAAACCTGGCTGGACCCCAGTTTGGGGAGGACTGGTTTAGAGGGACGAAAGAGTTAACCAGGGGGAGGGCGCCTGCACAGGGGCGTATAGTATAAAACCACCTCAAGAGCGCACATCAAGCAGCGTGTGTTTTTAGTAAGCCGTAGTTTGATATGGTTTGACTCGTTTCCTCCAACAGGACTCACGCCAACCCCTGTCTCTTATTTTGGTGGGCTCACACTCCGCAGCAGAATGGATGAATACTGTTTTTGAAGAACTCCACTGTGAAGTCTTAACTGGGACGATATATTTTAACTACCTGTACCACTTTTTTTTCCTCCTAAAGGTAGTGTCGTCGAAAAGCGTTGGATCGCGCAGAATGTGGACAAAACAAGAAATGCGTAAAGTGAGGAAAAGTGAAGTGTGAGGCTGAGAATGTGGCGGGGACACCACGGGGCAACTGGGCTGCAAGTTTCCTGAGTTTAGGAGATTTGACGAGGGCGCAACAAGAGTGGAAAGTGTTAATGCTGCGCGTTGTGTCAGCCCTGCAGAATACTCTGTGTTAATTGGCAGATAAGCGCATTAACGCAAAACATATTTGGCTTTAAATCAAACTAAATGGACAGCCAGAAAACGAGGGTCAATCTTCATTTAGTTTACAAAGAAATCCCACTGGATCCAAACTAATCTACAGCACTTATTCCAGATCGACTGCCCCCTCCTCCGATCCTTTTCCCTTCATTTTTGCAATTCTGATTCCCGAAGTGGCTCCGAAGTGGTGTTGCGGCTCCTCGTCCCCGGCGGATCCGGAGATTGGAGTCTCTGCACCGGGAGGAGCTCCGGCCACACCGCAGGCTCCCAAGAGCGGCCGCGTCAAAAGGATGGTGCGACTGGCGGCGGAACTGCTTCTGCTCCTGGGACTCCTTCTCCTTACCTTGCACATCACGGTGCTGCGGAGCAGTCCGCTGCCCCAGGGAAATGAAACTCTGAGCCTGGATCAGGACACAGCACTTACAGAGGTGAGTGGGAAAATCTAGTTCCACGAGGGGAGATTTCTTGAGGGGAATTTTGATGAGAAAGGTGATATCTAAGGGGTCTCATTTGGCCACAGATGGGTTTGATAAAATGTTCATTTGAGCTGATGGTCCAGGTAATATAAAGCCTCCATTCCCCTGGAACCCTGTGAGTCTTTGGGGATTGTTGACATACACACGGATGTGGTCTTCCTTGGGTGTCCCCCGGGAATGGCAGGGAGCCAGCAGAGGGATGGGAGATGAGGCAGGGTCAGAGATCAGATGCACCTCCTTATTGTTGGGGGTTAAATGCTAGCTGCAGGCACTTCTCTGTCATCATGGACTCATCACTGTCATCCAAGCTCTCAGTTGATGAGGCTTTGGGTCAGAGCTGAGCCCCTGAAGGTGCCCCCCCACCCCCACGTAACCAACACACATGCCCCAGACTTGTGTTTGGAGAGGAGTCTGGCATCAAACTGCTCCAGATCCAGCCTCAGTGCTATACTCACATGTGTGAGCAGGGCCACATGGACAGGTCAGATGATACCTGAGGAAAATAAAATAAATAAAATATACATTAATAATAGTTTTTAAAATCTTTCGACGCTGGTTAAAATCTAGCTTTTGATGACAGCTCTTTGGGTTGTGGTCCAGTTTAGAACATGTCCCAACATTTCAGGAGGTAGTCATTTGTCAACATGACACCACTTAAGACAGCTTTAACTATTTAACTGCCCATTTTAACATCAGCATAAAGCACAGGGGCTCCAGTAGAGCCTCAAATCCTGACTCGAGGGTTAAGACAGGTCTGGGATCAATAGGCTCCTTTAGAGAGTGTTAAGCATCCTCCAGCTGCTTTTTGATGTATATTTAGAATGCTGCTGGTCATGTCCCAGTGATAAATGGGTATTTATGGTGCCTCTTCATAAATTCTTTATTAGGACTTGTGGGGAAATGAATGGAAAGAATTTTAACTTCACTAGACGATGGTGAGGGTAATTTCTCTTATCTCCACTATCACTGCTTGTATATGCAACAGCAAGCCTGTGTTCAGTTGGATATTAGAGCATGCAAAGCTGAAGAAATATTCCAGGAATTTATTGAATATTTGTCACAGTGCCAAATGTTGGATTGGACGAACAGGGTGAGGACCAGGAGGGAGTTTCTCCTGAGGAACTGCAACAGAAATACTAAACACATGCCACCCATTCCAACCCCAACACCCCTTTTGTCACTAGTTCAAATTTACATAGAGCTTCTGGCTTGTGATGAAAGAGTCCAACATTGCCAGTCATGCCCCATGTTGAGAAAAGCGCTGAATGTTTTTTTTTCTTTTTTTGCTCATGAATGCTACGACTATGTGGGGATATGCTTCACTGGTCCGCCACTGAAGACGGTGATGTCATCTTTCGGCCGGGCTTGTCACGGCCCAGGGGGTGTATTGTCATTCCAAGGTGTCATATTTAAAATGCCATTCACAGAAACACAAATGACAGGATGTGGCTCCATGCACCTGTAGTGGAGGGAGAAAATGCTTTGGTCCAAGGCACATTATCATCACTGACCCAGGAAGACCCACTCGGCGGTGGATGATAAAGAGGGCGTGATTTTATATTAAAAAACACATTTGTTGGCCAAGTAAATGCCACTAACAGTACTGTATGAAATAACTTGATTTTATAGAGCTGTTGCTGATGATTTTTGGAGAGGAATATTTAAGAAAATTAACATTATTATACATTACACAACAACGCATTACATTTTCTAATAAATACAAATAAAAATAAAAACCTAAATAAACACAAGTAATCTATGTTCAGTGTCAGTCAATTGAAGAGAATTAGAAAATAAAATGAAAATGAAATAAAAGGCTAACACTTTTTCTACCCCAAGAATAATTTTCTGCATTATACACTTGTAAAAAAAAAAAAAGGAGGAGGAAAAGAAACAGCTATTGGTGCTTATAAGAAAATTTGTCGGCAAACTAGTTTTCTACCATCTTGTTTCATTTCCAAGACATCTTGTCCTAACAGTTCAGTTTTGAGCTCCTTTACAGCATGCAGCCTCTCAGTTTGATTGTGTAAATAAACACATACGTAAGCCCAGTGTGAGGCGTGTGACAGGGGGAGGATAGTTCCTCTTCCACCTACATAAGTGTAGTGCTGAAAAGCATCTGGCACAATGTGCACTGCCTTCATTTCCTGCCAGCCTCCCTGGGGGAAGGACCCCTGAGTTGCTCCCAATTGAAAATGGAGTCATGCCCCTTTAAGCAGCCCTCACAAAGTGAAAAAGGGGGAAGCGGGAAAAGAAGAGGAGATACTGTGAGGAGGGAGAGGGGGTGGCTTGTGTGTGCAAGTGTTCATTCATAGCTTTTGAGAGTGGGGGGTGACATCCTGGGAGGCCCCAGATGAACTGAGGAATGGTGTGTCACTTTTGATCTCCAAATTAAAGCATGTTGCTCATTGAGGAAGATCTCAGATGAGTGATAGGAACTGTAAAACAGGCCGCAATCAAAAGGCAACACTGCTGATTTTTTAACTTTTGAATGAGTTACTCCTGTGCACTGTTACAGCCTGGGCCGTATTAGAGAGGAAAGTGAGAAAACGGCATGCTTTTCTCATTACGTTGTGTGAAAAAGCTCCTCTGAGAGTCACTTGGAAAGGGCAGAGAGAGGTGTTTATGTCGGCATTATCAGGAATTTACGGACTTTACACAACTGATACACAACTGCAACTCATTTCAGATTACTTATTCCCATGTTGTGCATTCTTTCCATTATTTTCAACTTTACTAATTCTGCTCAATCGTTCTGCTGAAATACTGATTGAGACCGAAAAAAATCTGTTATTAGGGCGTATAAAATTTCATGGTTTGTCCTTCACACTGCTGAGCTCCCAGATGGAAATATAGATTTAGTGAAATCTCAGTGCTTATGGAGAAAAGCAGCTTAGATTTCCATGTTTCTATCCAAATGATGGACTGTTTTTCAGCAATACAATCTCACAATTTTCCTTTTTTACAATTCAGCTCAGGGCTTTAATCAACGGTGTTATATTTAAGGCTGATAGTTTTCTTTGTTTTGGCATGATTTTGATGAGTTTACTACACTGAGAAAATCAGCATCTGTACTGTTGGCACCAAAGAAAGTGAGACAATAAATTGTATGTCAACACTACGTACACACTGTTGTTTTTTTGTTTGTTTGGTTTGAATATCTGAGCAGCTCTCATATTAAAGTGTCAGATGGACCAATAAAGGCTGAAAAGCAATTCAGCATATAACGATATGACAGCTGGTGATTGCAACTCATTTCAGCATGAAACTGGCTGTTAATTTTGGGTGCTTACAGTAGTGGTACAATACAATGCAGCATTTGTTCAATATTCAGTAAAAGTCTTCTTTTTTAAAAACCCATATGAAGGTTTCTTTTGACCGTATTATCTACAAGATAATCTGTGGCCTAAACAAGATAAAATCACATTAGTGCTAAACAACTATTTACCCGTAATTCTCTGTTTACAAGCAGGCTTCAGCTCAATGGCCTCCCATACTGAGTGAAACATCATCACAAGTGTTGCCGGGATTCATCCCAACACTTTAAATAAACCAAATTTGTGTCAGGATTGGATACTCTGCCTGCCATGTGTAATACAGCATAATATGGCACAACAGAAGATTCAGATAGGATTAGACTGGATAATGAAAGATTAATCTGAGTGCAAACACTGCGCGGGGTTTCACGAGCCAACAGTTTGTGTATTCTGAAACATTTGTGGTGGCATCTGTTTTTTTATAGACCAACTCATGGAGAAAGTCATACCGCATTGGCAGTTATTTCTTTGGGTTTATCAGTAGCCAAAGCTTTTTGGGGGGATACATTTCCTTAAATGACAGCTTCACAGTCTTATGATGGCAAAACAAATGAAACTGTCTGTCTCCAGTGGCTGTGAAATGACTGTTTGTAGTATCAGTGACATTAAACAGTAATGTCTGGACTGAATAGCAGCCTGTGTGGTCCGCAGTTAAATGGTAATAACCATAAAAACATCATCCATCCAGAAGAGATCAACCACACCTGTTTACTTTCTCTATAATTGTGTGTATGTATTTACATTGTGATTGAACCTGTGAGGGTTGTGTTGGGCCGGCTCCCTCAGTGGAGCTCAATTACAGCCACTGAGTGACTTCAGAAGGCTGGGAACTTGAAAGACGGGGTTATCACGTGGGCATCTCAAAGCCTGAGTACTTGTGATAGAACTAAAGAGGGTCCTGTGATGTTCACATAAAAGGTCGATAGCTGGTGCACAAATGTTGTTGTTCAAATGTCCTGTACTGAGCGCTCAGACGTAATTGTTTGGTTATCCTCAAATTTTATGATTTGAAACATAAATTCTCATAAAAGCTCATCTTATCTCCCTCTTTTTATTTGGTGGCTACAGACAAAATGCACAACTCATCCTCTTCAAATTATGGGCAATAGTGTAATCGTTGTAATTATGGCGGTAGCTCACATCAGATCTGTCATGTGAAAGTTTGTGAATTCTTCGAAATGCGTCATATTATTGTATTAACTCCATCTGGGCTCTGGCAGTAACGCTAAATTGGAATATGGAGTTTGTGAGCAGCAGCGGTGCCCTCTGCGGTTAAACTCTAGTTACATGTACATTTATAATCCTTCCTCCCTTGCTGTGAAGCTCCATTTACAGCGTCTATATTGTCCCAGAGTGCACCTTGGCTGGACACAAACAGCTCCACTGGGGGCTTTTATGCCCACCACAATGTGGCTGAGCTGACACTTTGTCTGTGACTGGCCACCGCAACCGTACAGCACTGCTGCCATATTCTCAGGCCTCAGCCCAGCCACAAAAACACTGGGGAGTAAGAAATGGGACATGAAAAAAGAAAACAAGAAACATGATTGATGGCTTTCTTTGATCTTATTTTCTGCCACCCCAGAATGGATGATTGCCGACTACTTATGGCTGTCTGTCCAATTGAGGAATAAGTGTTGCTTCTGAGCTTACCTGACAGGAGACATATGTCCTCAACTGTCCTGTTGTGATGGATGCAACCCCCCCACCCCCCCACCCCCCCTGTCAGAGGACCAAATGTTTTTTTTGCCTCGAGTAGGCAGATGTAATTATTTTGCAATGTTTGCTTAGGTTTCTCAGTATAGCCCCAGTGTAGGAAAGCCATCAGTCTAACATGCTCGTTTCTCCCAGCCTGCACCAGGACCTGCTAAAAATGTCCACATCATATAACTATGGTAAAGCAACAGCGTACTCTGTCAGTTAAAAATGGAAAAATATACAGTACTGTGGCTCTGAATTCAGCCTCGAGACAGATTATATTTTGGTGGGAGCAGACAGACGCACAGAACCCAGCGTGATGTTTGTCCCACTGTCTCAGTGGCTCTGAGTAGTCGAGAGTCCACTGTCCACGGGATTTATGACAGAGGTCATGACCACATGAACCTCTGTCAACATGAATCTAATTTTGCTGAGTGTGCAGATTCTGAAGATGCTGAGTGGCAGGACCTTTTGCAAAACATTCCCACAAAGGGAAATCAAATATTTTCTGTGAATATTCTTATATTTTAAAATGACTGGGCAATAATTTCACATTCCTTTCTCTCCTCAGCAGAACAATATAAATGCAAAAAGCAGCTCCTCTGCCCAACTGGCTCCTGAGGACCGGAGGTCTGGTCCAGAACACCGGTTGGCCCACCGGCCTGCCACCCTCCCCTGGGCACAAGGCAGCACCGTACACAGAGACGGCCCTGGAGCTTTTCTCCTAGATCTGCACAACTTCCCCGACCTCTCCAAAGCAGATATCAATGGACAGAATCCCAACATACAGGTGACCATGTGTGTCTGTGCACCTGCCAGTGTGCTTTGATGCTTTCACTCACTTGTAAGACATGGCTACTCAACCACACAGGACAGGAAGAGCAAACAGGAAGGAGGAGAATAGTTTGGTGCACATCACTACCCCCTTTTTCTCCCCCTTCCGCCTTCCTTCTCCCCCCTGTCTCCTTTCACACTTCCTGACTCGTAGTGAAGCTTAAGATGAGGTCTTATGTCCGTCATAATGACAGCTGAAAGGCAGACACTACTGCTGCACTTCTAACCTATGTGCATGAAGACAGCTTATGTAAATGTGCGGCAAGAAGTCCCACAGTGGTGCAGATGGCCGAGTAACCGCTGCCATGTTCAAATCATTCTCCTGTCTAATCCAGCAAGGGGGTCTTTCCATTTCTGAGAGCATCACTGCTAAACCCGAACACGAACAAAGTGTATTAACATCTCAAGATGTGGGAAGAGAGCGGAGCGACCAATTGAGCAAGGGCGTGAGGCTGTGGGAGAAGGGGGGAGGAGGAGGGGGTGTCTTTGATCCTGGGATTCATCTGGCTTTCATGGTCTGGAGGAGGCTGAGTAGCCCTTTGAACTTTGTGTTTAGGTGGAGAGAGCCCAAGAGGTGGGAGGGTGACTGTGGGGCAGGGGTGGTGTTCCCCCTTCATCTGGGAGGCACATGTGTGAGGACAGAAAGGGGGAGGGGGTGATATTGTGTGCAGGGGTATCAGAAAGTGTCACCTCATGGCACCCGATCAGCTCATTCTGTCCCAAGTATATTGACTTCTGTTCTTTAATACAGGTGACCATCGAAGTGGTGGATGGACTGGAGGGTCACGAGCCAGAAAAAGGTTTCCGTAAGGAGAGCAAACCCAACTGGGCTTCTCCGAACTGGAGAAACTGGTGGCCTCACTCTTCTTCACCCTCCTCTTCCACCACTCATCAAACAGAGGAGCACGATCGCACCTACGGGAGCAACGGCGAGGACAGCAACTTCCTCAGGCCGCCTGCAGACTGGGACAGGAGAGGAGGCACCGGGGGAGGAAGCAAAGCTCAAACTGAATATGGTGAGAATGACAGGAGGGTGTTTGCAAGGAAATTGGTACACAATGCACATGGTAGAATATTTAGCAGGATCCATAGGCTCTCATTTGAACACTGGTCTCCAGGGTTTCCACAGATGGCCATGGCCTGATGTGGAATCTGTAATTTGCAGATTTGCTGATTTAAGCTGTCACCATAATAAGTGCAGTCATCCCAGGCGAACCCTTGGGAGCCCCTGATTGAAGCCTTTAACACGTTTTTATGAGATGGATTCCTCTGTGGTGCGGAGCTAGCTACGTGACACAGTTTAAACGCCTCGCTACATCAAAGTTCAGCAGCAGGAATGGGGCCAGAAACACTGTTAGGCTGCCACGCCATCCTCACAACACTCTCCAAAAGTAACCCCACTGATAAATCTGCCGTGGAAGAATTTACACTCACTGTCATACAGTATGCGTCTGGCCCGTGTTGCAGCATGCCCAAACCAACATGGTCGAACAGGAATGCGTATGCTGTGGAAAATGTCATTTTATCCACTTGCACTTGCACTACAGTGGTTAGGGAGGCGATTTTATAATCTTTTTCTGTCAAACCAGAGCCCATGTTTAATGTTCCTGGCTTATCACTGCGGTCAGGTCTCATTCATCCTTTATTTCATACCACATAATTGCCAAGAAAATATTTTAGCCTGTTTTGTAAACCTAATAATCATGGCTGTGGATAGCCAGTAAGGGTCAGCCATCACAGGCCACCGGTGGTAAATCTACAGTCACAGAGTTTTGTCGAAGCTGCCACTAGCTCTCGGGCTGTTGTAGGCTATGGAAGGGGTGGGAGCAGCACTAGATGGCTATCTGGTCTGTATTTATACAAAATGCTCATAATGAGGGGCAGATGGCAGCAGGGGGGTATATAGGAAGGTTTGGACCCCGGCCAGAAATACTTCCATCCCAACATGCCCACATTAATTCCCCTCATTGATGGAGTACTGCTTTCAAGATGTGTGTGTGTGTGTGTGTTTGTGTGCGGTACTGATGGTGGCGGGGTGAGGCAGTCGTAGAGCCTCGTGTAACTGTTTCCATGTATACCCATTACAGTGATCTGCTCAATGATAATTGGAGTTAAAGAGGATTTCTTGCCATTTCACTTCCTATTTTCAAACCAATGAATCACAGATAGAGCAACTGAATGGTGCCACTGTGCCAGGCACACTCAGGCAGCGCAGGGAACTCCTGTTTGTAAAGTCCCCGCCGGATCCCCTGTAGCTTTGGCGGAATTAGCAAAATGCTTCCCTGTTTCTTCACACACAAATTGCGCCTTATGCCATGTACGACATAGTGTACGCATGTGTGCAGACAGACTTGCGTAGTATCTGCTTTGAGGGGCAAAGTCAAAGAGAACTTTGAGCTCCCCCACTTCCCCTTTCATGTCCTCCCCCCACTTGTTATTAGTGAGGCATGCTAACAGGCCTGAGTAAGTTCAGCATGTGGCCTGCATCAGAGCTGAGGATCTCTCCCTTTCTTTCTGATGCAGACTATATGGACGGAGAAGGGGACTGGAGCAACTGGACAGCTTGCAGCGTCACATGTGGAAATGGCAACCAGAAGAGAACCAGGTCATGTGGTTACGCCTGCACAGCCACCGAGTCCAGAACTTGTGACATGCCCAACTGCCCAGGTAAAGTCACATCCTATGACGCCCATGTCTGTAACTTATTATAAACATGCCAATATTTATTTTTACAATGCATTATACTGTGATTATATGCTACTGGAAGTGGTCATTGGGTATTTTAAATGGATGATTAATGAAATTCTATATGTATAGGCAGAAAAAAATTATAAGCTTGTCAATATGTCAGTATAAGGGGCAGTTATTTGCTTTAACTAAAGGGAAACAGATATCATTATGAACATACAAAACCTTATGGAATAATATACTTTAACAGGTCATATATGCCAATTTGAAACAACTGAATGATGGATGAATGATGCTGTTTCCCCAAAAAAAACTCACTCTAAACACTACATTTTCAAATGTATATTATATGTCAAATTTGCATTATAAACATGGACTTACTACAAAAAAAAGGGTATTTGGTGATCAGCAATCATGGAGTCAAGTTTCATTATGTGTTAGCATTATTGTTCTGAAGCATTGTAAAACTTTGAGTGCTTGTTACTATAATCATGCATGGCAATATGAAGTTTATAATGCGTTATAGACATAGGCATCATTGAAAGTGTTGCAGAAATTCCACCACTAAAGATGGCAATCTTAGAGCATAGTTTGAAAGTGCATCAGTTGATTTAGCGGTCTTTCATATTTTGATCCACCTTTCATTGTGCATTCATCTTTCTAAAGGTATTGAAGATGCCTTCAAGACAGCGGCTACTGAAGTGAGCCTGTTAGCTGGAACAGATGAGTTCAATGCCACGGAGCTCTTTGGTGTTGGTAAGACTCTGCCTACTTTGGTTCCTACTTCAGACTATCCCTCACTCAGATGTTCTACACTATCAAAGCCAGTTCATCCATCTGGCAGCAGTGTTCCTGCACACACTTAGCATTCCTCATGCTTGGGCTGCGCTCCATTACTGCGCAGGGATGAAAATGTGCAGCAGGGCAGGAAGAGCACAGTATGCCACTGCCCTCTCTCTCTTTGTCTGTTTCATAGACTGTTAATAAGGATGGACGCCACAGCGTTCAATTAAGCTTTCATGAACTGAAAACACACTGTGAAAAAATCAAAGTTCTGAGATGAAAATGCAGCAAACAAGTTCACGGCTATTTAGATGTACACAGTGTCGTGGATACGCATTGTTGTGCTTTGCTTCTCTCCTGATTGACAGCTCGCCAAGTTAGCGACTTGTCAATCAAAGGTAGCCACGCCCCAAATCATAAGCTTCTTTATCATCTATTTTCTTCTAAACCATTTACACAGTTAACATCATATTGGCTTGAAGAAGATTTTGTGAAGATTTGAAATCAGCGAGTGAGATCATAATATTGCCAAGAGATTTTTTTCTGAGGTATTAATTCAAGTGAGAGGAGGGCTCATACATAGATAGATAGGACCGGAGTTCTTTTGCAACCGCCGTTTGATATCGAGATCCCGCCCATACATAAGCCCGACCAATCGCGAGTCGATCACAGCTGTCAATCATGATGTTACCCCCAGTTTTATAGCATCAAATACGTACAAATCTTAAACCAAACTTGACAAAGGAAATGAGCACTCGAACATACAGCAGTGTGACAAAAAATATCTAAGTATCTACTACAACTAATATGGGAAAGATATGTAGCATTTAATGGTGTCTTTATCTCTTTCAGATACAGACAGCTGTGAGCGATGGATGAACTGTAAGAGCGACTTCTTGAAGAAGTACATGACCAAGGTGGCCAACGACCTTCCCAGCTGCCCTTGCTCTTACCCCACTGAGGTGGCATACAGCACAGCAGACGTACATGATGCACCCACACGCCGAGATTTCCGTTGGAAAGACGCCAGCGGGCCAAAAGAGAAGCTGGAGATCTACAAGCCCACGGCCCGGTACTGCATCCGCTCCATGCTGACGCTGGAGTCCACCACGCTGGCGGCGCAGCACTGCTGCTATGACGACAGCATGAAACTCATCACTCGCGGCAAAGGGGCCGGCACGCCCAACCTCATCAGCACAGAGTTCTCAGCTGACCTGCACTATAAGGTGGACATCCTGCCCTGGATCATCTGCAAAGGAGACTGGAGCCGCTACAACCAGGCTAGGCCGCCAAACAACGGGCAGAAGTGTCCCGACAACCCTCAGGACGAGGACTACTACAAACAGTTTGAAGAAGCAAGGGAGTTCTAGTTGGCTGTAGAGTGAAAGGAAAAACATACACTGCTTAAATATTCAGCTAAACCTCAAAAATGGTGCGGAAACCATTTTTTTTTAATCCTGTTTAAGATCAAATAACAAAAGAACTTTTAGGCTCTGAGGAATAAGACTTACTGCTCTTTGAACCAAGAGGAATAAAAATCCAACAGAGTCAGAACACTTAAATGCTCACAAGGACATTTTTGACTTTACCAAAACCAGCCACAAAACATTGCTCTGTTTTTTAAAAACGTTTTTTATAAAATATGAAAAAAAATGAATGATCATTTTGCCAGCAATTGCGTCATCAAAAGTAACTTTTAGATCTGGTCACTAAAGGGAGAACTGAGTTTGTATTCTTAAAAAGGGAAAATTATTATTCTAGGAATGTTTGTGTAGATTGTGTCCATGTCTGTCCATAGATTGTTTACGTTTGGTGAATCTGAGAGGCCTGTGGTAATAGAATAATGAGATCCTTCAGGAATTTGTTGGGTGGGGGGGCGGGGACAGAGAACAGGGTTATCTAATTTTCTCCCATTTTGTCATTCACAATATCCAGGTTCTCATGTAAACTTGTGAGTTTATTTAGCATGCACATTTTTTTTTATTTTTACCATTAATTTACAACCATGTCCCTTGTGTCTCTGAGGCAGATCTTTATTGTAAAAAGCCTGCATTATTTTTGTAAAGTATTTATTAAGTTGTAGCTGTGTCTGATGGGTGTCTATGACTGTGGTTCCTGATTCACATATGGCTGAATGCTATCTTGAGATTCCTCTCTAACTCAAACTTTGGCATCATTGTGTGTATTTGTGTCTCAAGTTAGGATTAAACCGTAGTAGAGCGTCAAGAATGTGTGAATTCAACTGTATGGAAAGATTTTTTGAGATATAAATCTATAAATAAATTTTTTGAAAGCCGTTGAATGTGTTGCTAGAAAAACAACATCTGCGTGTATCATTTTCAAGGGTGTAAATTAGCCAAACATTTAAGCCAGGTTACATCAGCTACTATTAGATTCCTCTCCTGCTGTCGAAGGAAATTCATGTGCAGAAAAAATCTCATCAATTAAACTCCTCCAACGGGCTTAAGCCAGTGCACAAGACTTCCATTAGTTCCATCCAGCGTGGCTCTCAGGCCAGGCCTTTTGATGGGATTGTGATATTTCTTCAGAAGGCGAGGAGGGTAAGGTTCCCTTGAATGCGACTCAAATTCTTTGTCTTTGGCATGTATCCTCACATTCCTGAGTAATTTCTCAGTGTACACATGCACACTCACACACACACACATTCAATGCTGCCTGTCCGTAGCAAGGACCTCTGACCATTCCCTCTCCTCTGAGTGCTGCAGTCATTGTCACACAGAGAAAGCCATTCATGGTGCCCTCATTCCTGCAGTCTTGTGTACGGCACAGCTGGCCGGGTGCAGGGCCTGTCTTTATAACGCAGCAGGCCCCAGCACGTTCCACACCCCTGAGGCGCTACTTGCAACCGCCTAGTTGCTTCACTATTCATACAAAATTCCTCCATGCGCTTCCTTCAACCCATTTATGCCCAAACACAGCCTTTTATCAACAACCCACCCTCAAATCCTCACTGTAAATCAAGCAGATACACTCTTTTACAGTTCAGATACACTCTGCACTATCTGACTTATAGAGTGTAAAACTCTCGTTTTAAGTCTTCGGCCCCACTCTTCTGTAAAAGCATGGTTCGAGGCTAAGATTACAGTAACCGGCATGGATCGTTATCTCAGCAGACCGTCTGCTGAACAGGCCATGAAGTTCAAAGCGAGGTGTTCGTCTTTATTTTGAAACATTAAGGCCGAGCTCAAATTGATGACATACCTCCGACGCCACCCCCAATCCTCCACACCCAGTATCTCTTCTCCAGACAGGCTCCACGTGTCTCGAGAGCAGGCAATTACCCGTACACCCTCCTCACTTTTCATCTCTCATTTCTGCTCCCCTCCCCTAAAACACTCGCACTGTGATTCCTGCATGCACCGAGGCGTAGGTAGCGATACAATACAGATTCAGAGGCCGAGTGTAATTGGTGTGAAAATGTATGAGAGGGCAGAAAAACTGCAGACAAGCAAGTGTAGAGGAAACTTGTTGCATTGGCTGTGGGGCGTCAGCAAAGCCTTGCTTTTGTGTTACTATTTCCAGGACTCTACTCTGGTATGTTTCAAAGGATGCAAAGCACCATATTAGTGGTATATTGTCAAGGATTCGAAAGGGCTCATTAAGCATCACCAAGATATGATTGTTGGTATTTTGCCTCTATTTTTGTTATGAGAACAAAATTATGTCCAATGTACTTACGCTGTTTTAGAGCAAGTCTGACAGGGCTGGCTTTTCTCAGAAGATCTCCACATAAGAGCTAACTGTGGGAATAAGAAAACAAGAGGAGTTAAAAAGAAGAATAAAGCAGTGGAAACTTGGAAGGATAAATGTAATAAATGAAAAGAAAGCTCAGCTGTTCTCCAACTCTTTTCTGTAGAAATATTTCACATTAAAACAAGTCCAGGTGGTTTGTTGTCCATGCCGGAGCTCACTGCAGGGCTTCTGGTAGGTAAATTACCGTGGAGCATGTTGGCAATCAGGCATCTCTTTTGTTTTGCGGTGTGGTGCAGATGTGGCAGAACCATTTTTAGCCGCACTTTCTTTCACTCACTCCCTCGCGCTGCTACTTTTTGGGTGGTGTAGCACAATGCAGGAAGTGTCTGGGCCACAATACCGCAGGGCCATAACTGCACGGCAAACCTAATTAAAAGGTTTTTCTTTGGTCTTCTAATCTGGAATAGCTGACCTGGAGTGTGAGGTTGCTTATCTCGCCGCTCTGTCCCTCCCTCTCAACCTGCACCCCCAATGTGCGAACGGCAAAACATGGGTGGAGCCGCTGGTACTCATGCATCTTTGGTGCAGCAAATTATGGTGGAGGGGTGGGGGGGGACAAACATGTGCCTGGGTGTACAGCTGAACAAACAGGTCAAGTAGCTGAGGAGCATCTGAGAGGGCAGGGTGCCTTGTACTTAACCCCTGCTGCCAGGGCATCGCGGAGATGCTGCAGGGATCTGCAGCCACACTATCTATGGCAGAACAAAGCAACTAACTTATGAATAATATCATCTGGTCGTGGCTCGATTGTCAACTGACCCAGCCTTTGGGTTTTTTAATTCCAGTTAAAACATTGGCTAAAATAACATTAACCCACTCATAAATTCACACTCAAGCTGTAAAATGAGGAGAAACAGAGGGAAAAAAACCTGCTTTGCCCCCTTGTAAAAGAGTTATTATATTCAGTCAAGCTTTTCATTGAGCTAAACATATGACTAATGTACCACCACATGTTTAATATACTCACATGCTATTAGAAGTGAGTGAAACGGTTTCACTCAAATACAGACGGATGATCCTGGTTTGCTTAAAGGTGAGAGATTTGATTCCTGCACAAGTAACCAATATTTTATTGGAACTACAATATGGACCAGTGCAGGGATGTGCAACATTTATGTCATACGTTGCCCATGTGTGGACTGGTGCAATATCCAAATTGAAAAAAATCTTTGTTTGGGTAGGGGTCCTTACAAAAAATTACATTTGAACATATCTTTTGAATAAGAATGGGAATTATTCAAATATGATTATTTCCTTAAAAAAAAATCATGATATCGCAATTGCAATATCAGTCACAAATAATCATTATCTGATAGTTTTTTCAAATTGTGCAGTCCTGCTCAGGGTTAATTCTAGCTCTGCCTGACAAAGGCAGCCCCATAACCCTGTAAGTGTTGATGTCAGACACTGGCACAGTGGAGTTGTAACGTGTCCAGGGGGTTGGTGGCCCTTAGGTGGTGAGGGAGGGAGGGAGGGAGGGGAGGTAGCATGAGCATGGAAGCTGCATGGCCGTGATTCACTGTGACAGCACCGCCTGGCATGTGAGGACAGCAGGCCAGGCGGGCAAGGCTGCTGCCTTTGATCTTTATTTGCTCCACCGTCTGTTTTGCATTTAAGAGCCTTGCTGAGCGCGAGGCATTGGATACACCTTGAATGGCTCAGGACCTCGTCCACTTTTTAAAGACCCAGGATCCTTTTTCAAAGCTAAGGGGATCCAGGACAGAGAGGGATGATGTTTGAAGGGGAAGGTTCTGCGCTGAATAGGGCTGAGGGTCTCCTGGCAACACAGATTAGCCCTGATGAAAAGAGAGAAAGCTCTGTAATAACACACGATCAAGCTAATAGAGAATGGTGTGAGTGTGGGTGAGGGGTAAGGTAACATACATCTCCTTTAGATGGACCCTCAAGATCAACCCCGGGTCAGGAGGCTGTGGAACAAAAACAAACATGTAGCGGACCTTTCCAGCCAACCTTCTGCTGCTCTTCCTGACCTGTCAAATACTTTTTGCACTTCAGTGACGTCAACAGACTGTGACATCTTACACCTGAGAGGCAAACTGGCTGGATACCATCAATAAGCGCTGCTATCCCACAACCAGGCATGGTGCTCTGACAGAGAGGAATCTTTCGCTTCAAACGGTGCATATATTTATCTTCTTGAACATCTCTATCACACATTCCTCTCAGACACTACAGTGGCCACAATCCAGAGCCAGCAGCTGGACAAACTCTGGCCCTGGATACAATTGATATAAATAACTGTCCTCTATAATAAGAGCCTTTATGAGGAATCAAATCAACAACTTAGAATGGAAGATTTTGATTATGTAATCAACACACATCAAAGGCCGAATTTTCAAAAATAATAGTAGCCTCGGGGAAAGGAACATGTAGTGTGTTTGTGTGTGCCCGTGTGTGGGAGGGACGCACAACACACATTTTTAATAGCCATCGGTTTCCTCAACAAACAATACTTCCTCTCTCATGTTGAAATGTTTTAGCATGCTCACACATCCTTCTGCAGAATTCTTTTTCCACTCCAGTTACTGTCCAGCATGTAATTTATTCCCAGACTATACATTTTTGGAAGTCCACATTTCAGATCATATTTATGCTGTCCTATTTTGGACAAGGTAAAGTTGGAAGAATGCGTCTCATGTCATGGAGTTTAAAAGACTAAAGATAGACACAAAAAATGTAGCAACATAGATTTTATTTACTTTTAGAGCACTTGTAGAGAGCTGTGCACGTATTACCATTTCCATAGCTTATACAATTTATATTAGTTGCATCTTCAAGTAAATAAACAAGCTCTATTATGGTTTTGTTGCAACTGGAAGTGTTAGTAGTAACTGAGTGAAACAGCAAAACCAGAGGAGCTGATTATCCCAACAAAAATTTTAGACCCTTTCAAGTACAATTCTCAACAGCACCAGTTCATGGGCTTGATACATAAATTCGTTTTAGCGGTCCATTTTTTTTAAAGCAAGAAAATACAAGTCTCTGTCAATGTGACGATACAAATATAAATTGTGATTTTTAAATGATGACTAACAGTCATGTTTGGCGGTGGGGTCAAATGCTGCTACCTGAGCACTATGTAGATGTATCAGCATCCCTCTGGAAGTGCATAGCTTCCTGCTTCTTGATCAACTCTACGCTCGTCAGAGAACACAAAGTGGCTTACTGTAGATTTTGCACATGCAATAGCTATGTATTCACATTTCAAAACAATCAAAGCAAAGCATTCTATGGCTGAAATGGTTATAAAATTCTTCATGAGCTAAGATGCACAGTATGCTACATTATACAGTATGCTGGAGGATTAATAATAATATGTGTCTGAGTACATGGAAGTTGATCTGCATGTGTTAACATTGTAAATTGCTTTTATAATGACTGTTCAACTCTCACAGCTATAAACGCTTCACTCAACAATTATCTTAAGTAGCAGGCATTCCACAAGGTGCAATCGGACATCGTTTTAAAGTTGAAAAGTATTTAAAAAAAAACAAAATAAGTTCCTGCATTTGAAATTCCTAAATGCTTGAAAATAGTCACATCTGTTCAGCCGTACAAAACAACAGAAACATCCACCCTGTTTTCCTAAATCATAGCTTATATACAAAAGGAAAAAGAGTAGGAAAAGGATAAGAGTAACAAAGATAAAATGGTGCATCAAGGCAATGGTGCATCAAGTCTGATCCAGGCGACACTGGAGAGCTTGGGAGGGGAGTTAAGTTGGTATAGAGTACAACATGCTGGAGGCAGACAGTGGCAAAGGGAAGTCCTGTAAGTGCACTAAGTAGAAGCTAACACCCCCCCTTCCTTCCTGGGCACCTGTTAAAACAGCTAAAGCTTATTACTTCTGGCATCAAAAAGGTGGTGGGTAGGCGTGTGTAGGTGTGGGTGTGTGTGTGTGTGTGTGTGTCAAAGGGTGTGGATTGGAGTATTGCTGAAGAAGCCCAGAAGAAGGGCAAATGCGGCTCACTCCACTACGCTCATCAGTCGACACACACCTCCTTCGATGGCCAAGCACTGTCCAGGAACGGTCCCAGGTGGTAATCTGGATATGTGCGTCTGCAGGTAACAAAAGAAAACATACATACACACAATATATGGGAATATAATCCAAGGAACGATATGCATAAAAGCAGTGCTACATGGAGGAAAAAATGGTTGATCTCTTGCTCTGATGAACAAGTGGAGGAAATGTTAAAGAAGAAAGTTTGGATGATAATGGAATTTGTTTTTATTAATTCATTAATTTTCTGTAACTATTTATCCAAATCTGGGACGCGGGGTGCTGGAGCCGATCCCAGCTGCATTGGGCGAGAGGTGGGGTACACCCTGGACAGGATGCCAGTCTGAATACTCTCAAAGACTAGAAAAGTCCAGTCAGTCCATTTACTATTTATATTTCAAATAATATTACAGATGAGGGGGATAAATACAACACAAGCAGCAAGTTCAGTACTCAAGAACACACGTCGGGCTACTACTGTTGCATCATGAGCATGTACCCCTGAAGTCCAAAGATGCCAAGTGAGTATTTATAGAGACAGAGTAAGTGGATAAAGCGAACAGACTGCTAGTGTTTAGTGTTTGAGCAGAGACAGAGAGGAGGGAAGGGGCAAACACAGCTGTGAAGAGGGGAGTGATACTTCAACTGGGGGATCAAAGGTGACTGACTCTCCCTGTGCCAATAATGGCTGTCATCCTCCTTCCTCTCTCTCTCTCCACAGAGGGGGAAACTGGCTCCAGCCTTGGGGGAAGAGTCCATCCAATTATTGACCAGGCCACTGAATTGGCCTGACATCACTCCTCCAGTCACAGGAGCCTTCATCTCTTCAGGACTCTGTTTTGTGTAGGCTTGGACTATGGCCCCTGGCACCCTGAGGGCAACTGTCACTACAATGGGAGAACAGCCAGACAAGGCCGAGCACACATGGCAACACTCTCAGGGGCTATTATGCCTGCAGTGCCCCTTTCTGGGTTCATCCTCTCCCCTTCATCTTCTAAAGATGAGGTTAAAGAAAGGCCTTGCTTAAGCTGTTTTGACTGAAGGTCCATAGCTGAGACATAATCAACTAATGGTGACATGTTAAAAGTTTTCCTTTTGATGTTTGCATGTCAGAGGGAAAGAGCTTTGCAATGTTCTTTTAAATTCCGACCACATTGAATACACAGCTGAAAATACACTACTGGGCACAATTAGTGCTTAGCTGTATGACTTCATATATTTTGCAGGAAAACTGTCTGACAATGACACCAATGTGCCCTAACCCTCACCCCTACACGCAACCTTGCGGCACATGTTAAGACCTTAATTTTTATTTCCATCTGACAGAAGGGACCACTTGAGTGAGTAAGCAGGAAGAGTAAAAGGCTTACTAAACCAAACAAGTGAGTAATTACACCACTGCAGTGCGAATAGCATTGCGTGCCTTTCACAAGTTCAGAAGTCTTAGGGTTACAGGCACACAGTAGTGAGGATGAAGTGCTTCAGGCTCAGAGGTCACACAGATGTCCGGACACTTCTGTGACATCAAGTGTACTAAGCTTCAGACATAATGCTGTAGCCTAAAACGTAGCCTAACACTTGCATTGATGCAGTTTTTTTTTGTCCATGCTGTGGCAACTTTTACTATTACTCTAATTTAATATTTGGATTATTCATTTGCAGCAGATTTACATGAAGAAAAGCTTTTTAAGCTCTTCCTCATCTGAATCTGATGAAAGCTGGATGATTCATTGGCCAATGACAGTACAACACAGTCCAGTACCAAAGTCCCAAGAGACCAAACTGTTCTGGTTTTGATAAGTGGGCACTTACTTAAAAGGCAACTTTTTGGCTATTACAATGGGTAATGGTGGCCAAAGAGTTATTATTACCACTTCAATGGCAAACATGATCTCACTAAAGCAGGGTTTAGACTACTGGACTTTTAAAATCCTTACTGATTTTAAAATTGTGTTATATCAAACATACGAGGCGAAAATGTACAAATGTTCTTCTCTATAATCTCAAACATGCACACTCTAAAAGTTCTGAAAATAAAAGTGCATTACTCAATACAGGATATTAGGATTTTGCCAGAGAAAGCAATGCACTACCTCACAGGAAATGGTTGGGGGGAGATGCGATCAAAAGAGGTTGTCTATTTTTTTTTTCTGCAAAAATTGGAGGAGAGATTTAAATTTTTGACAATTTTAATATCCATCAATAGGAGTATGCTAGCTATTAGCCACCACTGCTTAAATGTGATTGGCAAAACTGTCAGCTGCTCCGGCTTGTCTCTCTCAATGGTGATTATGGTCCTGCTCCCCTGACGTAAGCATCCACACTTTGACCCTGCAGCCATGTGGTGTAAAAAAAAAAAAACAGGAAAATGATTTTCCATCAGGGAGAGTTTAACCCATAAAGACTTAGCGGGTTGACATCAAATTACACAGAATGCAGAAAAAAGTAAATGTTAGGTTGATCGTAAAAAACTTGGAGATTTAACACTGTATCTGTATCTGTAACCCCCTTACATAACCAAATAACCTGGACCACATTTCTTCAGTGATTGTTGGGAGGGGGGAATCAGAAATACTAGAACACTGACTTTAAGTCATTTTAAAAGGTCTGTTGATAGGTGTAAATGTTTCATAATGTACTGAATCATAACTCATGTTCCAATTAACTTTTTAAATAAATCATTGGGGTGGAATCTGATTACAGAAGCAGCGTAAACAAATATAAAGTCAGTGGGATTGAAAGTCGTACAAAGTAATGTAGAATAATATGATTGCTGGGCTAGATGCAGAAAAAAAAAGACAGTGAGTACAGTGAGTCTGTTGTCGGTTTGATACCCAGTGACTGAAGTGACCACATGACAGAACTTCAGCTGAATCAAAATATAACATGAAAAACACAGCTCCATTGTATCTGTCAGAGAAAAACAACATTCTTTGGAGATATGAATGTGTTTAGGAGCTAGAGAAGCCACACATTAACACCACAGCGTAGGCCAAAGGATAAATTTAGCTCTATGACTATGCTGCTGCTCTTGTGTTGTGGTTTTCGCATTCTTTTCCTCTGAAAAATACAGAAAAAAAACACAAAAACAATCATATGCTATTTATTCTCCATGTGAGATGGATAGTAAAAACAAAATGTACCATAATAAAAGACATTTGTCATGTAATATAGAAAGCAGACAATAACCAGGAGGCCTGAATCGCATGCCATTTGATTTTCTCGGGCCTTACACAATTTGAGCAGCAAAAGCTTTCTAGTGGTAATGATGTCCAGGAGGAGGGAACTGAGCCATGGTGGCGCTGCTGAGGGTCTTACATTTCTCTTTCATCTGTCCAATCATGACAAACAATAAAACAATAGTCCAACTGTTTCAGAAGCACCGCCACTGGCCTGCCCATGCAGCTTTGTGTAGCTCTGTCAAACATGGCTTGATGTTCCGATGTGCTGTCCAGTGAAAACACAGGTGAGCGTTTGAATAAAACCAGATGCTCTCCCTGTGCAGAGCTTCTGCTTTATAGCTATTTTACAGTGTGATGTCAAAAGGATTAGGCTACAGACTTTACCCCAAAAAACATGTGACTGAAAGAAAAACTGCCAGCAGTGTCTGAAAAACTGGTCTGCCATCCAACACATAAAATAAGCTATAGCATGCTTCACTGATCTGCTGGGTTTATGAAGCTGTCGTTTGTCAGAAAAAATATATACAGTACAAATCTGAGAATTAAAACTCTGTGAAAGAGAAGTAGATTTGCTACAACATAAATCCAGTCTGACCTCTGTCCTAAATACTCCTGCTACTGTGTATCAGCCCTTTCATGTTCTTATCACAGAAAAGCAGTGGAAGATGGACTCTGGCTGGTTAGAAACGCCCAGTGGGATGCTAATAGGAATGGGAGGAATGTCTGTAGAATAGCAGCTGAGGCTGTGGATGGCTCTGGCTCTATTTGCAATCTCTGCAACTCAGTACACTGAAAATATGTACATGCTTAAGTCAGGATGAATTATTCAGGACACCTATCAAAAGTGCAATAGCAACACTAATCATTATCAAGTTTTCTTTAGCAAGTATAAGACAGCAAAGGTGAGGAAGTCTTTAACTTGTTATGTACTGCCTCTCCTGCTGCAGTGTGGTCACCAGCATCAACCCTCATCTGCAATGCTTCAAGTAGAGCAAAGACTTTTTAGGAAGACAGAAGTAAACAGTTTATCTCTTCCCCACAGTTCTGACGTCTGCCATCCAGGACATGCAGATGCCACCTCCCTTGCCTTCGTGGCATACAGATCACTTTCGAGACGACAGATTTTGTGACTGGGCTCTGGTAACAATAAATGTTCCCATCTCTGGCTTTTTGAGCTTCACCAGATTGGAGAAAAAACAGATGCTCTCATATGAACTCCTCTAAATGGATGATAAGTTGGCAGAGAGCGTGGGCCGACTGTGGGCCCAGCTGGGCAGCAACGGGTAAAACCTTGTTTTGCACCCAGTGTGGAGGCGTGAAGGATAGAACAGCCAGCTTCTCTGGTATGCAGACAGTGAGAGCCATGGAGGCACATGGGGGCTTCAGAGAGCGGTGTGAGGTTTGGTGGAGCAGCTGTGTTCTTGGCTGCACTCTCCAATATCACCGCGTCACCAGTGCCCCATCGAGAGGAAGTGGATACCATTCCCCAGGAGATCCAGAAACCACTACTGACAGATGATATTCCTGGATATGCCCTCACTGAACACGATTTTATAAAGAACATGTATAGAGGTGCTTACATTAATGCTTCTCTCAAGGGATAGCTTGTTGCTGCTCTGTCTATGGACAGGGCAGCTTGAGACACTGTAGTCAAAACTACATTTGGGAGACAGTGGTAGAGCTTTTCTCACTCATCAACCCAGACAGGCTAGTTAGTTTACAAGCAACCAAAATCTCCTCTATTACCTAGTTAAGGGGATTGTTTGGATTTTTTAAATTGGGTTATCGTGTGACTTTGGTCAATCAGAACCAACCTTTTAAAACACCAAAGTCAAAGTAAAACACTAACTAACTAACTGATCGAGGCAGTGGTAGACCAGAAACTCCTATGAGGCAAAATCTGTTTTTTGGCAATCTAATATGGTGGAACTGTTGAACGCATAGAAGAGCTTCAGTTACCCCTGTTCCTGACCACAGCAGTACATTACTAAGCTTTCGTGTCTGTCCTCCTGTCTGCTTCTCCACACCAGGGGTGTGCCGACCGCAATCTACTGTAAGTAATACACTGACCTCATACAACCCTACTTCAAATAATCCAAACCACCCCTATTAATATCAAAACATGTTCTACATCACCAGTCCCAGGAAGTTACATTTAATCCCTTGCACCTGCAACTGCAGTTTATTTATATTAACAGCACATTGACACTACCGCACTATCACTGTCACAAATGCTGTTGTATGTGAATATTAGTAGAGACATTGTGGATAAACATTATCACGATATACCATCAGTCATACCGCCCTCTGCTGATGCCTGCTAATTTCCAACTACACATACATTATGTAACAATGTAAACAAACAAAAACTTACAAACAAAGATGATGGTCTGTAATTAAAAGTGCCCCTGAAAAGTGCACAGTTGGTTATGCTCACATCTTTACGTTGGCACTGGCCTGAAAGGGGAGCTTGCATGCTCACATTCCACCACAAAGCCCAATACACAGAGCACATCGGACAAATATGCAGATCGATACCGATATCCCCAGTGGGGCATGACTTTCACTAAACTTTATGGTACTTCAGGAGCAGGTAGGGCCAGAGAGAGAGAGTGACGAGAGAGATAGCCCGAGAGACAGAGGAAAGGACGAATGAGGGGGCTGGGAGGCGGCATGGAGGGCAAACACTTTGAAATCTGAACCTGGCTTGAACAACAGTGCCCTGTCTTTATACAGAGTGACAGAGATACATTAGCCAAACAAATCAGTCTAAACTGAGACTCCATTTAGAGCGAGGAGAACAGAGCATTAAGCCCTGCTGCTTAAGAAGCTACACTGACTGATTCAAGTTGTATTATGTATGTACTTAGATTTGTTAATGATTTTTACAACGTTAGGGTCTTGAAGGGGGATCACAGAGGCTAAAACACTTATGACGTAGTCCTTCTTTCTCCTCCAAGTTATAATTGTTAAAAGAACAGCATATTTTTATTTCTATAATCCAAAAGCCAAAGTCACCACCAGACTACATACCAAACAAGACAGTGCAGGTGGTGCAGAGGCAAAATTCCTGCCTAAAACCACAGGGACCTGGGGTTTGGCTTGGTTTTGCCTTTCAGTAATACCAAAACCTGTGCTTGCCGGGATGTTGGTGAGGGATTATGAACCTGCTACTTTTTTCCCTCGGAGTGGGATCTTGTGGAGATGGCATGAACCTGTCTCTATGGTAAATACTCTCTCCCAAGGCTGGCAGTTTCTCAGGACTTTGACTTACAAGACACTACAAATAGGTTTTGTGATGTTTTTGTGTAAAGCACCAGACTGCAGCACTGTGCCCAAAACAAATTTCCCCCCAGGGACAGTTTACCCAACTGTACTCTACAAACTGGGAAGAAAAATATAAGAAACTGCTGGCAAAAAGAACAGACACAGACAGCCAAGTTGTAAGCCATCTTCACACTCGGCAGATCATATGAACAGTGATTATTTGCCAAATCAACAATATCTTTTTCAGTTTGTGTGACCTGAATTGCTGCCTCTGAGATTTTGTGCTTAACAGAAAAAAGACACTATATTGATATTGTGTCCTTCAGTCCCCATTGTTCCTCCCAGTTCACTATTAATATTGTGAAAAATAACATATCCCTTATTCACGGATCAAATCCATAGTGTATTAGTCACAGTTTGGATACTGGCTTAGATAGGTGGGCAAACAAATCTATCTTTACACAACAAATTAAGTAATTTTCTCCGGCTCAAAAAAATGCCTAATGACTTCTTTTTCAGGAGGTTTTTCTAATTAACATAATCAATTTAAGATACTTGCACTGGTCAGTGATGTGTAAGTATTAACGTGAGTGTATTTTAAACTAATTGCAACACATTTTGTATGTCAAGCTAACTAGGAAGCTCACCTTTGCTTTGCTATCTTGGGCAGACATGTAGCCAACACACATGCTTTCTGTGGTGTGACTCCATAGGAACTCCACTGTGAAAACACAAATAAAATGTTTACTACAGAGTGAACAGGAGGAAAATAATTCTATGCATTTGTATAAATGTAATAATATATGAGTGAGGGTGTGCAGAGAGAACAGACTGTAACTAAAATAAAGTTCAATTTCATAAATTAAGTCTGTCCATCTGCCAGAGGAAAACGTCTGGCAGGTGACCTAGCATGCTAAAGTGCGGTAAACTCTGAGCATGCATATTATCATGAAAATATATGACCTGCAGTTGTGACATAACTGCATAGGAAGGTAGAACTTGTGAGCTGGAGAAGAAATTACAGCACCCCAAAGGATGTGGTCGACATGTTTATTCTTGTAAATCAACACAGAGCCCTTTGCAGTCCACAGTAATGTGAGGTAGTCCGCACTCTGCTCAGCGTTACGGCCCATAAACAGCATCAAACAGGGCCTGTACATTACTGAGTAAGAGATACTTTGGAGCATTTTATTTTTCATGTAGAATATAAATACCACTTGTCATTTGCTATTATGCTCTATTTGAAATTAAGATGTCATCCTACATTTGAGAAACATCTGCTCTACTCTGTCAGATAACTTGAGCGCATCCATTAGTTTCTTTGGAGTTGAGGGGTTGATATACATCATGTTAAAATTACCACAAAGAGCAAAGGGCAACATTTAAACCCAGTAGTAAGTCATGTGGCCTAAACTCTGGGCAGACCTCTGATTAAGTCAAATTCCATGATGGTATGGCTTTGCGAAAGGAGGGATCATTCTCAGAAGCTCCAGGTAGAGAAACCAGATCCGCCAATACAATCAGCCAAACTGGGCAGTATTCAATAAGCCTCCACTTGTCTGAAGATTAGCTGTTGATTCCATAGTGGGAGGTCTCTGTTTGAATCCGAGATGAAGGGTGTGAAACCAGAGCCTGATTGTGCGAGTTAAAACACAGACCACCCTCCAGGAAAGCCACACTGCCTCCTCACCCCTCCTCCCCATCTATCTGATGATGGATTTTTAAATATTAACAGCCAAATCTCTGCCTACCATAAGCTGCAGTGCGGATGTTGAAATGATTAATGTCTTACCCAGTATACCCTGAATATTTTGTGATGGCTGAGCTTCCACACATCTGCAGCAGCGCAAGACAATTACTCCACCCAAGACGCGATCTTCACCGGCCAGAAAGGGTGAGCCTGGACACACAAAGAAAACACCACATATGAGATGAAGCATAAGCAGGGTATGAAGAAAAAGACAAGTTTCTCCTCAATCAACACGGTCTCTTGTATACTTTTTGTTCTCCGCCCTAACACATCGAACCAAGGATAACATGTGAAAAAATTTGAAAACATAGCCCTTTTAATTGAATCACAGTGATCTATGAGAAAAAGTTGTTTGCCTTTCTGGCAAAGTAAAACGACTGATAGCAATTATTCTGGTGTATTTATTTTGTTAAGCAGACTGTTTAATAAAAACATATTTCGCTTAATTTGTGTGGGGCAGATTTGAGCAAATAATGGGTTAATAACAGGTAACCTAATTTTCCCAACACTGTGTACACTCCTGGACCGCAATATTCTATTTAAAGAACATGCAGCTATATAACTTGTAAACACTTAACTCTAAAAGGAATCTATTGTGTGGAATGAGAACCTCTCTTGCTTCCTCAATAGCTTCAGCCGAGGCAAACTTGAATGAGGTGTTGTGTAAACAAAACAGAAAAAAACTTGGATTGGCTGATTATTGAGAGGCAATAAAAGAAAAAAGGGTTGTGTTTGGAAAAACTAAAAACAGCTACAGCTCGTCTTAAAATGACTCAAAACAGCAACGAGAAAAAGAAAAACAGGACCAATTGGTGCATCTGAGGGAAATATTTTTGCATCTGCATGCCCGCTTTTTCTTTGTTTTTTTCATACTGATTTCAGTTCCACGTCGTAATGTTCCCTTCACTCTATAAAGCGCTTTTTAGTGCAGTTTGGATGACATTCACACAAAATCCTGGTATTTGTTGTACATTTTAAAAAGGCTCTTAAATTAATTGTTACACATTCCATAATAACTCGGGCATCTTGCATGTTGTAAACATGAGACGGGTTCGATTATTGCCTTAATGTTCACCATTATTTACCCATTACAATACATGGAAAATAAATGAACAGGATTTAAGAACTTTTCAGTGTGGATGTGTGCAGAAAGAGTATTACACAAAGAAATCTAAAAATAGTGATAGTGTCACATTAAAGATATTCTATTTAGAGAAGCTGACAAATGTATCATGGAAGTTGAGTGTGAGGCCTCCACATCACACACTGTCATCATTACTCTTGCTAAGGCAGAATTTATGGAGCTTTGTTTGACTTAATGTGCATCTTGAAAGGAAACAGCAGAAGAATTAACTTCAAATTGACTTCATCCAGCCCGTCCAAAACGTCTTGGTGTTACAGATGTCCTTGACAGAGCCAAACTGGGACGGACTTCTAAAGGGGGCCAAAACAAGGCAGAAACCACCACATGTTTCCACATGTCCTTTCTTCCTTTGCTCTGTCCTCTCTGAGTTATCCCAGTGGTCATTCACAGGCGCAGCAAACACAGTTAACAAGACTTTCTAAAACTGGCCACTTCTGAGAATGGGGCATGCATCTTCACATAGAATTTCAACAAAACAATTACGTCCTCCAAAATTAACTGTGGCTGTCAGCTATGATGCGTGGAACGTTTGAAGGCCCTGTTTAAACACCGAAAACGATCCATAAATCAAAAGCCGTCTCTTCTGATTCTGTTATTTCCAATGTTTCCACAGTTGTTAGCTCATTCCTTATGTTATGCAACATCTGTTTGTTAGTTTTATTCTCTCCATGCATAATTGTGTTCTCACAAACACGTTCTTGGCTAACAAATCTGTGTGTATGGAAAGTAGTGGGAGTTGGGCTGCATGTGGGTGACTCACTGATGAACTTGTTTTGCATAGCCTCCAGCAGTGCTTGGTGGGCATCTTCAGACTGCATGGCAGCGGAGCATTCGCGTGCCAGCATGGTGCGAATCAGATGCTCTCCACAGCCTGGTAAGACACACAGACACAAGTGAATCTGTAACTTGCATTAACTCATTTCTTTTGATGCAATCATGCATGCCTTCAATCAGAATTGCACAAGGTCCCTAGTGACTTCACTTTGAGAGACTTGTAGCACATGTAGTACAAACCACTTACGTCAAAGAATCCAAGGCATATTAAATACATCTGACTTTTAAAGCATTAGCTGTGTATGGTATTTATCACAACTGATATTTCACATCTTGAGGTATAAGTGAATTTTGAAGAGATCAATATGTGTGAGCATTTCCTGATTGCCATTTGTAATGCTGTGCTTTAATATGCAAAATATGTTAAAAGGTTAAAGCATTTTCCCAATGGATTTGCTTAGAAGTTACAGAATGGAAAATACTGCATCATCTAAAAGATTCACTTTTCATGATGGCATGAGGACTTTAAGCTTTATTATTTCAGGTAAACATGATCATATCTTGGGGCTGCAGGTCCAACTGCCATATACAAGGGCACACTGGCAGTTATTGCATGAGGGAGCGTTTCAGCAACCACATTGTATTAATTCCACTCTGTAAACCGGCTTGTGCGTCCTGCAGAATGTGAAACATACTTGCAACATTTATCACCATTGCACAGCAATGTTGTGCTTATAGGTTTTAAATGGACACCATAACATAATATGTATGTATGTAAGATGATCTTACCAATTAGGTTTTCATGACCCAAAAAATAAAAATGATATATTTAAAGGCACAATGAAAACTTTTCTTAAAAAAAGAAAAGAAAGAAAAAAAAGCCATGCACAGACGACATATTGACACAAAAATAATAATCCCAATTATCACTTATGACCCACTACGTGTGTGGCGGTGTCTGTATCTGCAGTGACCCTGCCCTCTGCCTGTATTTGATCTTTTATCTGGGCGTGGCCTGGCTGACACTGTAATTGTCTCAGCTGAGTCGGATGCTCTGGACTCTCTAAATTCTCCTGTCTGGAGACAACGACTATGCCTGTTAGCATTGTGAGTGAAGATCGCAAACCACGCTGGCTAATTAGATGTCGCTGAACAGAGGGGGAGCAGCAAACTTTAAAAGTTCTGTTTACAAACCGCCGGGGACACATGCTGCCTTGAAATGTTATAGGTACATAAGATAATTAGCCTTTTTTTGTTTGACCGCTTACTGAGGTGAGTAACACAGTAACACATGACATTGTTGTAGGTAAGACAAAAGTGACTGCATGCCAAGTGTTAAACTAATAATTTCATCTGCTAAGAGTGAGACACATTTTTCTTACAATTTACAGAAAGAAAAATGCCATCCAAAAATTACAACAAAATCAGAGAAGTGCGAGGAGGGAATGATCCAGTTGGTTCCATTTCAAACCTCAATCTGTCTGATGCTCTTCAGTTATGTAGCATGCAGTACACAGAAACGTTAAGGGAGAGAAACAAAGCTTTTGTTCAGCATTAAACTGTGGTCAGCCTGTACAAATGACTCACCTTACCCTCTACCACTTCCAAGTCAAACATAGCAGGTGTTCTTTTTTTGTATCTCAGAAAAATATGCTTGCCTTGTTGTTGCTAAGGAAAAGACAGATACAGAATACATGCTGCATGCTTACAAATTGATCTTTCTCAAATGTAAAGTCTGCCCGCACTCAAAAAGAGACAAGAAATCAAAAAGTGAAAACAAAACACATCTGGCAAATGCTCCTGTGAAACCCCATAAAGACTGGAGAATATAGCCTTGTTGTTTCTGTAAACACGAATGAAGGCCTCATAAAATATCAGGTAACTACAACAAAACTGAATGCAGGTTGGTAACTGTGGAGACCAGATGCCTGGAGCAATGTGAAGTTCTTTTTTAACGAGAGCAGAACGTCAGATTGGCCAGGTACTGTGCCTTTTGTACCGTGTTTACTGTAAACTGCTTTGTCCCAAGGGAACTGGATATTATAGCAGCACGAACACGGTTCAACTGAAACTGCAGCAAGATGCCCCAGACTAAAGAAGCAACTCGACAGAAGAGAAGTGTAAAAAGAAAGGAGACACAGTACGTGACAGCCAACAGCAGCGAGAGTAAACAGTGAAGTTCGTGAGCTGTTCTCTCATGGGCCACAGCAAAGTGAAGGCCAGACGAAGCAGTCAACGCATATAAAACAAAGACCCACATGAGCCACATATTACAGAACAGACTAGAAAGGAGGGGGTGGGAGGGCAAAGTGGTATGGAGGTGAAGGGAAGGAAGATTGACATATAGGGTGAGGACCATGCTCTGAAAATGATTGTTTTTCTGTTTCTTTTGATGGGAATGCCTTTCATGTTAGGAAATTAAAAACAGGTGTTGTACTGGAACACACATTATGTTCTGCATACCCATAAGGAAAGCTTTTTTTAATGTAACATCAAAGGCAAAGCCACAACATAGGAAGACAGGATGAGGTGGAAATATATACGGAGCAAACATCTACACTTCATGTACTGTCAAAAACAATAGAAAAAGTCATAAAAACTATGGATTGCTAACATGTTTATAAAAGGGATTTGTTGTTATTTTTTATTGAAATGTGCCAGAGAATTTCAGAATTGCCAGACAGAGGTGTACATTGTTTCGATAGCAGATACTGTAATGGGTCTTTCAGAACTGTTATGACTACAGTACAAAGTTTTGGCTCAGTATAACTGTTTTTGTTGTTGTAATACCCCAAAAGTGTCATTAATTGCTGTTGATGGTATTTTCAGACAAGCTTTAGTGGTGCAAAATGCTGGCTATCACAGTGCTCCAAGTACATATGAATCAAGCTTCAGCCTGTCTGATCAAATCAGCTCGTCTGCACTGACATGCATTAGGCTACAGCTCCACATCAAAAGATTTTAATGTTGCCCAGAAGCTATGTCGCAGACGTCTACACATCTTAAAGAAGTGGGCTAATATAGCCCCACATTTAAACCATACAGCTCTCAACCAGCAGTGTTGCTTTGAGCTACGAGAGGCATGCACTCACATTTTTGGGAAAGCACGGTTGTATATGTTGCATGAATATGTTCAAGAAGAATGCAACTTGTTTTTGAAACAGCAGATTGGTACTGAAAGAGATGGATGTCTTTGTTTAGTTGACTCTCTCTTGATTAGATTTAACCCTATAGAGGCTCCGTGCTCCTGTGTGGGCTGTCAGCAGAAGACGGGCAGAGAAGAGACAAGGTGGCGGCTTCTCTTATTTTCTACATGCAGACTTGTAAAGGCTGAAATATTTTAAATCACAAAAATTCACAAGGCTCTCGCTGCCAACAGTGGCAAGAAAAGTTCACTTTCACTAGACAGGTTGTATTGTGAAATCACACAGAAATACGTGTTTTCTCTTGGTGCTTCAGAGTCAGAGATCTTTTTACAGATTCTTCTTTCACAGAGATTGACATTTATTCTGATGAGTCTTCTTCTGACATCCCAGTTTAATGATTTTGAATGGATGGCGTTCATAACATTAAATATTTACACTTAAAAAAAACACAGCTAAGCTCAGTCAGGGTAATCTACTGAGCCAGCATCGTGATTCAGTTCAAATTGTTCTGCACTATATTTATTTACTGGGTTTTTGGATTTAATAAGATTGGAATCTGATGACATGAGGCTCAAGATCCTGATAGAATTAATGACTGCTTATAGCTCACATGCAAAGGGAAAATCTAACAGCATCTCTTCTTGATCATTTTTGCACATGGTGTTGTACTCCAGGCTTAATTATTTCAAAATACCAACTTCTAACTGATGGTATCATAACACATTTAGACTGGCAAAGTTTTAATCTGAATCTAGATACAGCAATTAAGGTTTTCAAATGCATCATCTCTGTGCTGCACTCCCAGCAGTTCTCCCCATCATATCTGCAGCAGGTGTCCCATGTCAAATGTCAATGAAAATCCAAAGAGCTTTGCAAAGCACCTGGCGTGCAGCTGACTAACAAAGAGTTGAGAATGATGACTCAATCAACTGAGGAAGTGACTGATGAGAGTCACTCAGCAGGAATGGTTGGAGGTCATCGGAAAGTATTATCAGGCTTTGAAGCTTGACTCACCGAGGCTCAATAAGAGGCGCACATCAAATATCTGTTTCTGATTCATATTCATCTCCAAAACAAAAGGCAGACTAGTGGTAAACATTAACAGTAAAAGGAAAAGTTACACATGACTGTGAAATAGAGCGTTCTGTGCTATACCTGAGGTACTCACTGCTGTAGAGTAAGGGTTCATATTACAGGCATTTTCAGCCCAGCAGCCACATCCATAATGAGCAGCCTGGAAAAAGAAAGAAAACAGCTGCAAATGAATCTTGTTTTTGCTTTAGTTTTAACATTTCTGTTTGTATATACCAAATAATCTCACAAGCTCTCGAACAATAACTTACATTTCCACATCATTGACTACAATAAAAACAACATGCCATAGGCTTAGTCACAAATCTATTTCAGTAATAGTGTTAATGAGGTCAAGGCAGTAAAGTCCTACTGATTCATTCATTCTGTTCTGTCCACTTTGTTAAGTTGTTGTTGTTGTTTTTCCCCCTGTTAAGCCTCTGTTCATGGAAACTCATAACTTTCAGTAGCTGGCTCAGAGTAAAAGACTTTCAGCACAGACATTTTAAACTGGGATTTAGGATGGGAAAAAATGGAGCATAAGACATCAAGGCGGATGATCAACATTAATTCTTCTGTTGTAGGTCACGTCATGCATTTACCTGCATTAATAAAACTCTTAACTCTGTCAGATTTTTAAAGACTAAGAATTGCTTGACTACCTGGCCAACCCTGCCGGGATGTTTCATGGCCAGACCTCCACTGGACACCGCTGCAGCTACATTCCCTTCCAGGTCCACCACGACGGCTCCCACTGTGTCGAGGCACCCTGAACCATTTTCCTGCATCACAGTAAGGAGACGAGTCACATGAACAGAAAACAATACAGATGAATACTTTCAAATGAGGATTTTTCTAATTTCTGGCAACATAAAGGAGGAGAAATCCAAACATTCACATTCTAAAGCAAAAACATCATCTTTGACTAAGGCCATTTCCAAAATTAACAAAGAAATGCATGAATTTATGAATCACTCTTTCTTGCCCTTCATATTTCATCAAAAATGTGCTGTTGTGATTTCAATCAGCCGTTTTCTTTCCCTGATTGCAGTTTGGTTTGGAAGTGACTTGTTTGTGAACCATCATGACTCAGACTGCATGATAAATAGAGTCCTACAGCGTAAATGTGCAAAATGGCATCAAGATACATGATCAGAGCTCCACTCCGACAGGAAACTGAAGATCTTTATTGAACCCTGGACTAAAAGGCAGGGTAAAAAAAAGACTACAGCGTTCCTCATCTGTCCCATGCGCTCCTAAATCAGCCCTGTCTCCGGGCTCTTGAGGCCTAAAAGAACCAAAGCCAACTGTTTCGAAATGCTACAAAGACCATCCTGTCATTCCTTATCAGTGTCCTTAAATGAAAAAACTTAAGAGTAAATAATGACTGTAAAACTTCAGGGCAATGCTTTAGAGTTTTTAAAACAATACTGCAACTATACACCATCATGAGACAGGTGCGTATATTGCACAGGAAAAAAAGAACAGAAAGATTTTATTGCTTGGCAGAAAGACAGAGGCATAAAAAGAACAGGGTGTATGAAAATTAAAACCAGGCCTGCTACAATAATCTTTTCTGTTGAACCCACAAATGTCTAAT
>CAFUXE010000706.1:261312-276158 GCA_903364295.1 Serranus cabrilla
AAAGAACAGAAAGATTTTATTGCTTGGCAGAAAGACAGAGGCATAAAAAGAACAGGGTGTATGAAAATTAAAACCAGGCCTGCTACAATAATCTTTTTTGTTGAACCCACAAGTGTCTAATGGCCATTCTAAACACAAAAAGAGGTTATTTCCTGTTAATTGGCTTTATATATCAATGGCAGAGCAAGAATTAAAGATAAGGTTGATGCCAAATTCTTAGAAAATAGCCTAAATTTCTGATCATGTCATGCATGTGAACAGTGATATTATCAGTTTTGTTCAAATCAGTGACAGCTTAACTGCACAAAATGGTTACATATTAATCTTTAATGGGTGAAACAGTTTTGTGTAAACATGTAAGAGACTGATGGCAACTCAGACCTTAAACTCCCATTAGGCTAACAAGCTATTTGACATAAAAATCCATCATTTAATCATATATCACTTACCTAAGTCAACAAGCAGTCAATCTTAGTTGTTAGTCTTTCTTTTTGTTTATATATCATTAATATTGAGGACTGATGAAGCTGAACTGAATAAACAATAACACTGTTTAAAATGAGGTTTAATGAAGCGTAACGGGCTGTGGCTGTTTACAGGTTTTACTTCATTTAACACGATTCACATCCGAACCCAAGATAAACTCTCCCACCCTTCTGTGCTGCTGCCTCGGCTCATGACTGCAGAGCAGAATGAGTCCCCTCTCAACTGCTTCAACTCAGCTCATCACAGAGCCACTCTCCTGTTGTGCTGCTCAGGGCATTGAAACTTTGCACTAACTCTTGTCAACACTTTAATCGTTTCTTGGAAGCCTCTGTGCAACCTGGTAAGGCCATTTCCTTTAATGATCCTGTGAGAATATGATATCATAACTGGCAGAGTATCTCTTGATGTCTTTGTTGTGGAGAGTCATTAAATCACTTTCTTGTATAAAAGCAACATATTCTACTTGATGTTTCCTGCCTTTTTAAATTCCGTTTGGGGCTGTTCATATTTCTATGCATAAGTGCTGGTTTGGAATCTGCAGAGTGGACGGGAAGCAAGATAAAACTGATTTAAGGACCACACCAAGTTCATGACTAAGTGTAACCTCAATTGACCAAGTAATGCAGCCACATTCATATTGAGTTTTGAGTAAGACCCTCTTACCTCTGAAGCTTTTCATTTCATTAAATGTCTGTTAACTCAATATCTATCGCCAAATGAGATAACACAATGATGACTGAGCCTATGGCTGTCTGATCAAAGCCCTTGCATTTACTGCCAAAGAAAACAAAACAGAGCTCTTCAAGATCATATCTTAGAGTCTAAAGTAACTTATTATTTCTTTTATCAGAAATTTATATTTAATGTTTGACTGCATTCCTATTGTTCTGCTCATTTCTACACATAGTGTTAAGTGTACTCAGTTTCTTTTTACCCTGTTGCTGTGAGAATAAATATATGAGCCTGCAATTTGTGTTTGAGACCCAAAACACTTTTTGAGTAATCACTCTAGGGAATTAAATTAGTGTTTTAATTTCAGCAAAACAGCGCTGTTTAATCAAAGCAAAGTAGACTCATTTCCCAAGCTTATTGTACCTCATTCTAGACCACATACATAGCATCAACTTGCTCTCTACTTGGGGATATTGCTTATTAGATGTTGACTTCCTTTTGATTTACATTGATTGTTTAGTTTAATCTACAATAGATTTCTGAACCTTGTCAAATGTTTTAATGCATCTGGTCAGATGGTAAGATATAACCAATTTTGCATCTGTTAGACAAAAAGAAAAACAGGGTGTTCGCTGTGAGGAATACTACGGGAAAATCAGCAGAAATGAGTGGGTTCATTCACATCATAAATACACTTGATGTCATTAGAATAATGTATATTATTTTAATTGATAACACAGTACTCACATTTTCACTTGATTGTCGTCTTTTCTTTGCTTGATTATGTCCTGTGTCCATTTTTTCTGCCAGCTCCATCTTTCTTTTGTTCCTCTTGTACGCAGATAAGCTGAACTCTGTGTGAAAGAAATGATCTCAAACTAATGCATCCACATAAATAAATATACCTCTCCCAAAGGTTGTTTTTAGTGCTGTGTTTTGGTTCAGTTTCACAGCTACAGAAAAATTCATTTGTTGGATAAAGCATAATTCTGAAGCAGCGCAACAAAACTCACTGGTGGCCATTTTGTCTGAGGGGCACGGTGGTATTCCATGGCTCACTGCCCAGTCGTGTGCTCCTCGCCCCACTAAAAAGCTGACAAAAGAAAGCAAATTAACAAGTGGATATAGTCACATTAAAAGCAACATTACGTAATAACCATTATAATCACCAGGGGGGTATTCTGCCAGCTGATAGTTTCCCTTTCTGTGCTTCACTCAGTAGACGGTTTGCAACTAAGACTGGATTCCTAATACCTGAAGGAAAAGTCATAGTCATGATGTAAACGAATCAAGATTTGCGAACGCACACAGTAATCCTTAAGTCCAATCATGGAATGTGTTCATTGAGTTTACTGTTCAGTTTTAAATATTTGCCTATTTTGCCATTGTTACACAAGAACACCTATGACTGCTGAGTTGCTTTCAGCCTATTTAAACCCAATGGAAAAAGGTTGGCAGGTGTATATTTTTATATCTGAGCCAACAAAGTTTCATTTTTTATGCACAATTGATATGGTGTATCTATATTTATAACTTTTACATGATGCAGATGTGGAAACAAAAACAATCTGCTGTCTTTTGAAGTAAAAGTCAAGCTCAAGCTTTCACCACCGGGCTGCTGTTTGGAGTAACCCATGAGTTCTTGCCAATGAATTGCTTTTGTTGGGAGCATTCAAGGAAAACTGTCCGAGTGTGCAGATGTGATATATAAACAGAATTCCTTCTTTCAGGTAACAGTTGGTGGTCCTTCATTGTTTTAAATAACTTGTGAAATGGTAGAAAGTAAATCAGTAAAAATTGATGGATGCTTGACCCATTTCCATTATTACCAGGTGACTGAACTTTAGTGCCACAACAACACAGCAATATTACATAAACATCCACACATGTATAATAACTCACCACTAATGGCCCCTACGGCGCCGTAATGGAGCGACTTCCCATCCATGATACTCGCATCACATTCAATTTCCCCTGACAAATTAAGGTTGGAGCCCATGCCCGCATTTGTAAAAGGAGAGTCCTGAGAACAATTAAAAACATGCAGAGTCTAAAATAAAGCTAGATTTGCTATGAACCATTCTGTCAATGTTAATATGCTGAAGGAAAGGCATTCTTTTTTACAGTGTATGGTCCAAAGTTGCACGATAATAGAAATATTTCCAAACAAGATGAATACATGGGAGGCTGTTAATTGATTCTCAAGTTTGTTTTTTATTTATAAGCTATCTGTCTCTGTGTTTCAACAGTTTCATCTGTCTAATGTGCCGCTGATGGCTCTAATTCCTGTCACTTGCATGCATGGCATCAGTATACAGTATATTCACATCTATCTTTAAAAAAACTACTTGCTACACTGCATTTCTCTGTATATTTCTGCAGCTGCAGAGAGTTCATCAGAGTCATCGTTCTTTATTCCAGGCCTGCCCTGAGGAAAATCAGCTCTTACATCATCTAGCAGGATGTGCATACAGGCATGGGAGGCTGGAGCAGAATAAAGCGTTTTTAGATAAACACACACATATGTCAAATTAAGTTTCTTATTCTTTCTGAAAGTTGTTTGGATGTCGTTTAGGTCCAATCTATACCTAAAATTAATTTCCCTCTAAATTATGTATGTGGTGTTATTAAACTTTTTATAATCTAACCTGGATGGAATTCAACCAACCTCAAGTTCAACCAGTGCTGCGGCCACTGCTTCCACTGCAAGTGCCCCAGCTTTGAGTCGATCCACAGCCTGGAAAAGACAGTCTGTTTCATCACTTTGCTTCATCAGTCTAATATGTAACAGTATTATAACTTATGAACAGAAATCCATCATTTTAATATGTATATCTATATACCTACTTTGCTTTCTAGCCCCATAATCATACTACAGTTCATTGCCTGGAATACTTTTATGTCCTGCTAACTAACAATCAGGAAAAAAATGTAACTGAAAACATAAACTCCTTGGCAGAGGTTATTAGGATTTTTTCCTCATCATAAGCTTAAACTTGGAGATAAAACAAGGATAAAGACAAGCGCAAAACATACAATAAGGATCCTGGATTGAATTAAGTTTGTCTTGTGTGTGTATGTGTGAAAACACAGCAGACAGCATGAAAGCAAAGACCCCTTTTAAATTTTAACTACTTGGCCTTAATTCAAAATTTTACATCCACTGGAGAGGGTGCACAGCTCATCAGCCATCTCACACCATTCCTATTGTAAATCAAGTGTAATGGCAGCACCACTGGATGTAAGGAAGTTGTAAGATGAAAGGAACAATGGATGAAACCAAATACATGGACATTTTTAAGACGAACCTGCTTCAGAGTGCCAGAGAACAAAGACTTCCATTCCAGCAGCAAAATGATCTTAATACAGCCAAATGAAAACTGGAATGACTTCAAAACAAAAAACATTTAAGTGGTTGAGTGCTACTGCCAAAACACAGATTGGAATCCCACTGAAAATATATGGAATGACAGCTGTTCACAGATGCTCCAAACCCAACCTGAGCAAAACCCTAAAACCCAATATCCTGCTGATCAAACTGATAAAACAAAGTCACTCGATCTACCTTCTGAAGACAGTACAATCAACTGATGAAACAAGAACAGTACACATTTATGTGCAAGTGTGTAGTTGATAGAAGTTTACACAAACCTTGGTAGTTAGCAAAGTTTGGTTAGCTAATGTGCTGTCACAATCAACTGATTTTCAAAGAAACATATTGTAACCTTTTGGACTGACTAAATAGGTTGACCTCACTTCATGAATAGAACCATACTTATTCTACAATTACAAGGAAAAATTACAGGGGTCCCAACCAAATTCTTTTGTACTAAGACTTCCAAATGTAATGGTGCAGCATCATCATCAAATCACTAAAATGCTACTTGAATTGATGATCAGTGTCAATCCGTTCTGTTGCTCTGCATTCAGAAAGTACTCACTCGCTGACAGGCTCTTTTGCATACATGTTTATACTCCTTGGCCTTAGATTCAGAGTGGTATCCTGCTCCTGAAAGCAATCAAGAGGAAAAAAGCATTTGAGTATTTAAAAAGTGATGATGGTTGGATGCTACTTTAATCATGACAACCGATTATGATGTTCTGCTTCCTATTTCTTTCCAATAAGCTTTTAGTTCAACTTGTTAACTGTCGTGTGCAGACTTACCTGCATGCACTAAAACAAATCCACCAACACATTTTGGCTTTTGACTCTTGCTCGAGTCCTGTTTTTTGGACCATGAGTTTGCCAGGGGAGAGGAGGGTTGCTGCTCTTCAGCAGAATTCGTTAGACTTTCCATAACCCCTGCATAACTTGACAAGCCTATCATGGCCTGTCTGACAGTGGTAAGAAAGTGATTTTCATGGCACACCTGTAACAGGAAAATAAACACACCATTACCATTCAGGTTTAATACAGGACAAGGTGATTAAACATTTTAATGGATCATTAGAAAAATAAAATGTAATTGTAATTGTGCTTATTTTGACCGACATTGCATTTGAATAATGATATTTGAGGCCAAGGGAATGATCATTGCATCATTATTCTCATTTTTATTGAAAATAATAAATCAGAATGGAATTTTGACACATAGTATGCTTTACACAAAAATTGTGCCTCCTGGTAATTGGATATTGCACTTGTCCATACTGCAATTTTGGTCAAATGTCGAATGATTGTGCAGCCCTATGGACAAACAGATGGGCAGAGCCTCTTGCAAAGTAGCATGGTAATTCTCAACTATACCCTACTGAGACCACTAAAGCACTAGCAAAAAGAGGGCACTCGACAGATTTTCACTTGTGTTTTTATTGCCAAATATGTAGCCGAAGTTATGAACCTGCACATTCTCACTGTTTACAGCACCTACATTATTCAACCTCAGTTACCCTTGATGTTACCCTTTTTTCTACACTTTTCTGTTTGAGCACAGGCTCTACAGTACTTCTTAATATAGGTTATTATTAATCATCATCTCATATTTATATAGTTTTTTCAGTGTTATTTAATCACCAATTCAGATTTAATATACAACTTTCTACTATATTATATTTACCATCTTTGACTTTTGAATATTCTTGCATTGCTGGACTGTTTGCTGGCCAGCATGTTCTGTAGAGGCTACTGGATACCTGTACGTCTCTCGGCATAAATAAAGTATTCATCCATCCATCCATCCATCTTCAGTGCTGAAACCACTGACAGTGGTACAGATCAAATATATTTTCTGAATCACTAACTCGAGCACAAATATAATATTCCTGATCCACAAAACCACAAATCAAATATTGCACAGAACATAAAACTGTCGCATCTCGTTAGATTGAGTTGACGTTATCAACTTTCCAAACAGTTGCTGTTGTTCGTGTATCGCCAGTTTGAAGTTTGCGTTATTAAGCACAGGTTATTTAGTCGTTGTGTTAGTTACTCTATTTAATTAGTAAAGAATGACACTACATTAAAAATAAGTTATCACAAGTCAAGCTAACAGTCCTGTGTTTCGTTAGCTTGTTAGCTAACAGCTCGCTAACACAACAACAAAACAATCTCAACTTACAATTTTCACTGCGAGAGACCTGCCTGCTCTCCGCTGCCTTACCGGGCATGTGTTTAATGCCCATGGACGAAAGCTGGACTCAAAAATCGGACTGAGTCAAACTTTACTGCCACACACTTTCACTCCTCTGTGCTAACCGCAGCTGGTTAGCTAGACCATACAAAAGTACTTCCTGGTTCAGATACACGTTGCCAAGGAAGTGCGCTCAGATTGACACACGTGGGAGAAGCTGTACAAAATAAAACTACAAAAATAGAATACAATCTTAAAGAATAAAAAGAATAAAAGTTCCCGCTGACATGCATACATAAAATACACAATAATAAACAAAAAGATAAGTCGACAGCATGAAGATGCATTTATAAGTAAAGAATTGTATCTTTTTGTATTGGCAATACATTCAGTTTTTGTAAGGATAAACATAATAACTATTACATTTATAAAAATTGAGGAAACTTAATTAGTGTATAGGTTCAGATCAATAAGGAACCTGCCAGTTATAAACTTTATCTTTGTTTCTGCTTTTTCACAGCAGATATCTATCTATCTATCTATCTCAGAACAGTTTGTTGTTGTTGCTGCTGCTGTTGAGTTTTGCAGCACATTTTGGATAAATTCCAAATTGTGTGTCAGGTTAAACATCTCAGAACTTTTATTCAGAAGCCATTTCACTCAAGGTCCCACAGCAAATCAAGTCCACAAAAATCACTCCACTTTCTTCTGAACAATGGTAAGGAAGAGGATAAAAGAATAGGATGTGCTAAGATTTGGTCATTCTGAAAACACTGTACTGAGCCTGTGAGGCAGCAGCTGATAATTAAACCCTGATGAAAACATTCAGTTCTTTCCTCAGTGTGCAGAATGACTCAGTAGTGCTTTAGACACAGACAAACACACAGTCTTTGTGACTACAATTAGCTCTGAAACATTAGAAATATTTAAAAGCCAGCCATTGCCATGCAGTTGGAACTTTCAGGCAATTGTCCTCTCTTAGCTTTGCTCTGTCTACACATGAGAGATGTTTTATCACTACAGCCAGTTAAAAAGAAGTGAGCAGCAAGAGATATAATACATAGAAGTTCTCAATAATGTTGAACATATGCAGATATTATCGCTGCCTGGGGTGTTTTTTTTTCATGTTTAAGACATTAAACTGATAAATTTCACTGATATCCTGTGCCATACTTTCACATTAAAATATTTCCTATCTCACAGACTGTTATGAAAAGTGGTCGACCACATTTGGAGATATGAAGATAACAAAATGAAAGGAACCAATACAATAATTTATGTTCAGCTCATAACCCCTGATCATATAAACTCAACACTAGACCAATATCATTAATGATTCGAAGCAGGCGCTTTTATGTTTATGGTCCAAGCAGAAGATGTATGGGTGGAGCAAAACAAGCACATTCTTTAATCATAATGCGCAGCATAATGTTGTTTTTGTTGGATCAAGTCAACAGAGATGAAAGAATGCCGTTGAGCAATTAATGGGGAGAGAACTGGGACCGGGGTGCAGGGTGCTGAAGAGGGGCCAGTGTGTCTTTAGGGGGCAGCTTTAATATTGCATGCCATCACATGTCTGTGTAAACTTCTTCTTGCCTGTGTTGATTTTTTGCAGAGGAAAGGTGCCTGTCTACTTTTAATAGATGTGTTATCTGTGGTGACTACACAGGCTGTAGACATGATTCATTTGAGGCCTTGTTTCTTCGAGAGCGTAGTTATGAAATGGGCTTATCACTACCTTGAAAATCAGATACATCACTATTGTACTTTTATAGTTCTGCATAATCTGATATTTTCAGATAGCATGAGAAAAGACGTTTTTTTTTCTCCTGCTATTATACTGGAAAATTAGAACTGTAATGTACTTTTGGAAAATTATTTCACCACTGATGGACTGACTGCTGTCAGAGACTTGTGTATTTGTGTTGTGTTGTTTTCACAAGCAGAAAAACAGAAAGTCAGGAATAAAGGACTTCTCCAGTATTGTTTTGCAATTGCATGCTTCCTGTGGTGATTGATCTACCCTAAAATATTCTGCTGTATCATCCGGCAAACATGGTTGATGCTCATTTGGATGCAGGGCTATGAGTGTTTGCATAGTCTGAGGGAAAACATGATAGACTGATTCATCTAGAACTCTGCAATACAACTTTAAAGCTGGCATATTACCTTTTCCTCTTACTGATCATGATTGTGATCCCGATGCCATTACATAGCTGCATTTCTATGTGAATAACTCTCCTGCTTTCTTTGCAAACTTGTGTACCTGTAAAGCCCTTTGAGATGTCAGACTGTGATTCGAGGCTCTAACAAGCAACATGAACATGAACTTTATAAATTAGCTGTGCCAACTAAAGTTAAAAACACTATAGAATTATATATTAAGGAAATATTGTGCTGGGAAAAAGGAAATTTATAGCAACAGATAAACATTTTATGAGAAGAATTATCCTGCAAATTGTTGATACATAGAAGCCACAATCATTTGGATCACTTTCGTGCATATGCTCTGAACATCTGAACATGCTGAACATCTATCCACACTAAATCTATTCAACTTGGGTTCAGCCAGCGATCATGAAGGAATTCCTGCTGCTCTGAGCAGGCAGAGAGCAGGCACGCTCTGGTGTGAAGAGACATGCTGTATGGGGGCTTTATCAAATACAGTTAAATAAACACTGGGAGCTGTTGCAACACATTTTGCCAAAACTACAACCCACAGGAATCCTGCAGGAAAAGAATACTCACAGTGTGATGCTTTTTTAATCCAACCCCAAACCCATTCTGGGGATGTAGACTAAACACAGTACCACTCAGTAAACCACCATATTCACATCAGTACATCCCAATGCATCTCACGACAAATTGATCTTACAGTTGAATTACAGAGGCAGTTGTGATCAACACACAAAAAAAGTTTGTAATCATAAAATAAAACCAGTGCTATAGTCACAAATTAGAAATACTTTAGGAAATATAGATCTATACATAGAGATATAGAAATATAATCTCTAATCCTAAAATATAGGGTATTTGCCCAATCAGTGCAAGGTGTGCATATGAGAGGAGTCACACAGAGTGTTCTTCACACTTTAAAAGAACAGTCATGAGTAACATTGTTTAGACCATTTTTATGGGACAGGACAATGGAAAGAATATAATGTGAGTACAAATATGATCATAATTAATAACGTAAATGGTGCAACAAATGCTGTGAGAACTGAAAGTAGAAACTGAGCACATTAATGAGCAATAATGTATAAAGGTGTGTATCAGAGTCAGTAGTCTGTGCACTAGCTGTTCTCTGTACTTCTCTGAAGTTTTTGGCTCTTTTCATCAGAATAGCGAGCTGCTTTTCACATCTGTGGAACAGATGAGCATAATATAAGACAGGACACAATGGATGATATGAGCAGACAAATGTTTGATTGAGAAGGTTGAAAAGAACCCACACAAACCACCAAACTGTAGTGTTTTTATGTTCAGGGTTGGCATTGCGTCAAAGACAGCACTCAGCAATCACAGCAAAGATTTTCTGACAGTGCAGGAGCGCTGCAAAACTATTTCTATCTCCAAAGACTGTACATTTAAACCATTTTGAAAGTTATTTTAACAAATGTATGTGAAAAACAGTAAATCTGGCTGAGGAATTGTTTTCTTTCCCAGATATCATGTTTACAGACCCTTTACAGCCTTTAACACGCACTCTATTGATTCACACTGTCAAACCATATCTAAGGCTTTCAGTAAGAGACCCTTTTTATTGTCATTGGCAAGATATGAAAAACTGTAAATAATTTAAGGCCTCCACGGAAAGCCTCGAGGGCCAGTTGAACATAAATGGCTGAAGCCCTGTTTTTCTCTTGAGCTCCCCACAGAGTCGAGGCATTTAGTCTACATCTATAGGCTTCACTGTGAAACCACCAATTACTGCACTGAACAAATCATGTGTTTAATCATTAGGCACTCACTGAGAACAGACATGATGATATAATCCTTTCACTGAAATGTACCAAACCAAATAGTCACTAAAAAGCCATCAAAGGACTTACGGATATTGACTTAAGAATACGTATAAACAACAATTGCCATAATTATAATTCCTTTAGCCCCTGGCCAGACTTTAAGTTACGGGTAATTTTGTGCATTTCTCTGTAGATAATTGTGTTGCTTGCTGTAATTACGTTGCTATGATTATAAGTAGGATATGAAAAACATACTTATCAAGCCAACAAGAGATTAGACGAGGCAATGTTCTTGCTAGTGACTTGTAGGTACAGCCACCGGCTTAATCTCCTTTTGCTGTAACCATGACAATAACAAAAGCCTACACAGTCTTACACAAATAGATCTTCCAGTGTTTGGAGTGTACTGATTCTGCCCTGCACAGTCAACTGCAAGCAGCCAGCCAAGTTTTATCTTTCTCCTGCTCATCAGACATTATGTTGTCTACACCTGTTGAGCAATCATGAACCACAATGACTAAATGATGACATTATTTGAAATCACCCTCAGTTAAAACAACGTGAAAGTCAGCACAGTTCAGACAACATTGTCTTATTATTAGTTTATTTGTTTATCAAATAAAAAAAGAGAGAAAGAGTTCAGTTATAGCGATAGTGACTGAATTCAGGAATCATCAATACAACATTCAATAAAACTTTAAGGTTTTTTTCTCCAGCTGATTAGGCTTCTAATAAGGGAAGAGCTGGGCTGTGATCAAATAGCAAAGTCTTGTATCTTTCTGTATCACTTTTCCATGACGACAGATAGAAAACATCATGGGCTCAGAGAAATATGTGATGGACTTAGGAAAAGACAACTGCAGTGCTAAGAGAATCCATCTGCACTTCCACGTAATACTGTTTTGCCAAACGCATCTTAATGCATTCTTGTTTTATGGGGGTTTGGACAACCTGGAGAAAAATATGAGGCCTACTTCTTTACAATGGTTGGAATTTCAATTTTAAAAAGAAAAAGTGAAAGAAAATGGTTTTCATAATGAAAATGGTTGCTCATGCTCACCCTCCTGTCCACTCATATTAATAGACATGTATCCCAATTAATATGATAGCATGAAAATAATTGTTAGATTTATGCAAGGTAGGCATATGCTGCAAGGAATTGTGGGACAGCATTATCTCCTTTTTCTTGATGAAGGACAAGGCCCACTGTACACTGTGCTAAAGGAGATAAGAAAAGAAGCATTGATGCACCTTCTTTTAGCAATTAGAGAATTTGAACAGCTCTTATCGCTGTCACTTAGATATTTTCAGGTCCTTTCTCTAAATGAGGAACCCTCCTAAACAAATGATTCGACCACAGTCCAGAGCATGAAAAAAATGTTATGTCAAAAAAATCTGTCGACCAAAAGCAATGACAACAGGGTAAGTTGTCCTGCAGGTGCAACAATACTAACATGAAAATAAGGGAGCTGTCAGTGAAACCTAGATCGTACATGCCAACACAGTCCCAAAAAGAGGTCTAATCAGGTAACATAAGTGAAAACACCTAGCAAGCAGTGTAAACAGAGGGCTACTCAAGCCTTATAGATATATAAATAAATATGATGCGTTATTGAAAGGTCAGAGGTCAGGCCACATACTTTAGATTTAGCATCTTTCACAATGGCACTACAGCAGGGTTGGAGTCTTGCTGATTAAAGGGGTTTGAACACAAATTGTCAAGTTGAAGTCCAGTCTCTTTCTTATTATGCCCCCACAGATATAAAAAAAAAAAATCCCAGTGAGAACATATGAAAGTATTTAGAGGAACATTGGCCCAAAATCTGCAATCCCTACATGCCTCAGTGAACCATCTGCCAATTTTTATAAAGTTAGTTAGAGAATCCCAAGCCTCTTTCATGCATTGTATGTGATGCCAACTCTGGCCATACTAATGTCTTTACTCTAAAGAGAATCACTTTGTATGTACTGCTGCCTATGATGTTGCAAGATCGACATCTAGTGGTTTGGTTTAAATAGTACAGGGGGAAAACTGCAATGGCCACTACATTTGAATCTCATCTGTGTTTGACAATAGGGAAAAGGAAGATAGTTTAATTTGCTCTTTGCAGAGCCCTGGCTATGGATGTTCTGCAGATGTCCCATTGTGGACTTAAATAGAACAGCCACTGATATAATATTCTAATATTTTGTAAATCCATAATAGATAGAGTGGAAACTAATTAAGATATTACAAGGACAAACTGTGAATTTCTGTGCCAGATGCGAGAGGTGATTACTTTGTCTTAATATCCTAAAAAGGGCTGCAGCTGTATGAGATAAAGATCTTTAATTCGACTTTAATATGAGACGTCTGGTGAACACTGTGAGAGAATTCTGCCACCTTGGTCCTGGGAAACATAAATTCTTTGTACTTTGTAATATGAGTTTTGGATATAATAAGCCCCAAATGACACAGGGACATAGTCACCACATAGACTGCCAATTTGCTGTTAATGCTATAAATGTATTTATAATTTTTTTTTTTTGTCTCAGCTGTTGCAACTGAACTGCTGACATGAAAACTGGAAGGATTTCACAAAAATAAATCTCAATTTTAAAAATCTGGACGTGAATCAAAGTACAGCTTGGATGAAAGATATTTTCCACTCTCAGATAATGTCAGCGGTCTCAGGAGCAGATGGGTTTGGACCAGAGCAGAGCTACCACAACAGATAACAGACGGTGGTCTCTGGAACCAGCCTCCCACATATGACAGCCTGACTTACTGGTCTGATCTGGTCTATCCTGTGAGATGCTGTCCTCTGCCACAAACAAGGACAGGACGCTCTGTGTCCTTTTGTGTGTTTAGTATTAATGATTAAAGTCACATAATAATAGTTAATTCAGATACTATGACTAGCACTGTTGTATATCATCAGTCAACAATTACACATCAATTTTAGGGCAGGGTCACAGCAATGCAAGTTACAAGCATATTAGGAAAATTTAACCCACAATAAAAATCTGGACATACTATGCCAGTGATTCTCCTCATAGGGGGGTTATGGCACTCTGTCAGGGGGCCCTGAAAAGCTGTCAGGTTCATTAATTTATTTAAATCAATATTATATACATTTATTTTTATTATGACTTTTTAAAATGTATTTATTTACAAAGGGCCTAATAGTTCAAGTAATATATATATACATAATTTTATTTTTTTAATAGTTCAAAGATTAAATTTAGGTCAAACTAAATGTATAACTCCTGAGATGTATATATTTATCTTGTTTTGTTTTTGTGCAAATATTACAAGGACAAATTATTAAAAGGGACATAGCTTACAAGAGGGGGTCACAGTACATAGTTACTATGAGCCAAGAAAGAAATTTGAAAAATGTTACATTTAAATCTTATCTCAGAGTTTCTATAATACACAGGCTTATATGACACATATATTTAATAGTAGTAATAGTCAGAGTTAATTATTTTTCAGTATGATATATATGAAGTTATTATAGGCTATTATTGGCCTATATTATAAATAGAGCCTAATGCTAATACAAAGCCATCATATCATTGCATGCATCTGCATACTTCATTTGATCTGTAATAAGATCACATTTTAACCCAAAACATTGCAAAACACACTGTGGTTTGTTACCAATAATAAACAAAATAACAAAACAAAATTCAAATACATGTTGTTTTTATTTTTTATTTATTTTTGTAAATACAGGGCTTATTTCCTCGCTTAGGTTACTTGCAGGGACTCAAAGCAGACTGCACTCTGTGCAGTTTGCAAACCGAGTGGCCCGGCGTTACTAGCCAAACACCTCACACGCCAAGAGGATGAACCGCCGCAAACAACCTACCCTGCCTCCCCAACGCGTGGACCTTAACTGATTGACTCAGACGCCGAACCAATCGCGTGTCCACTTCCCCGTTTCTGCCAGCCAATTATTTAGCCAGGTTTCGTACACATAATTTACGGCACAATCACGGTAGGTTGAGCCGACTGAGGTCCATAGATATTTGACAGCTTCACAGGTGAGACAACCGTCCAGAGGCTGTTTCACTTTACATTTCAGTTTTTTCCCGGAGTACCATTCACTGTGAGCCTGGGGTTGCCACAGTCAAAAAACAACCATTCGAAGTCAAACCATTCCGG
>CAFUXE010000706.1:276278-310521 GCA_903364295.1 Serranus cabrilla
ACTCATGCTGTCTTCTCCGTATTGCTGTGGCAGTACTTAGACTATCGTGTAATCCCATACGGAGGCTGCACAGATGTTATAATGATGTTGCGCCTCTGTTTGGTTGCCGTCATGCATGTTTGACATTCGCAACAACACTGTTCACACAGTGCCTCTTGCCTGCTTATTAGCTCACATTTAAGGCTCTCGTACATTTTTGCCGAGCCTTTATTTGTCTGTTAGCTTACTCCTAACTAACATATCCTGCCTTCCACCTGTGTGATACAACAACAGGAGCTCACTGAGTTGCAAACAACCTTTTCTTTTTGTGCTTTTTAAAAATATTCCTGCAGACACACCGCAGTCTAACAAAGGAACATAGCGTTTAACAGTTTAAAATATCGCTATTTATAATGTATTAGAGGGCAAAGCTAACTGTTTGTGTTTCAAGCACATAGTGAAAGTTGTGCATGACGCTAGATATGAAACTCGCCCATTTGACTCGCAGGTGCTTTTAGTTTCAGATTCATACAGAACCTGTTGTGCTCGAAAGGGCCAATAAGACATGCTAATCCTATGTGTATTCTTAAGTTATTCATATCTTGACACGGTAAAGCTTTTTTCATGCTAGACATTTCCACTTGTCACAGCAGCTAGCAGCATCATAGGTGTAATCAATCACATTAATTAGTGATGGCTCTATCCCGTTTATGCCACCATGTTCATTCACCCCACTGTGTGAGCATGCACAGTACAAGTAAATACAAAACAGAATGCACCCATCATTAATTATATTAATTCCACCTGTGGCCTTCCTGCTATGACATGTCCAGGTGTGCACAGTATATGATCAACTTGTATTACTCATCATGTCACACTGAAGTAGACTCCTGGCAGCTATGGCCTCTGTTCATAGCCTCCATTAATAACTAAAAGCAAAGAAATTTGTTATTATGGCTGCTATTGTTGGTGAGTAATTCATTAGAATTTTATGGTGGCTAGTTTTCTTGTGAAATCCTGCAGTTCAGTCAGTGTCTTGCCATCAAGTCCATTGACTAATTTTTTGGAGTGTATGGGAAAATCTTTTATTATGGTCATTTAAATTCTCTGAGCAAAGGTAATAATTAATCTTAGCCAGCCGTTTCCAGTACGTGCAGGTAGCAGCATGGCATGAACATCAAAGTAAATCAGATTTCATATTCCAAGCATATGCCCCTCTAGCTCAAATTGCGTTAAAAGGAGATCAAGGCAAGTCAAATGTGAAAGAAACTTAAGGAATTTAATGTGATTATTTTTTAAATAGTGGTTTGACCCAGGGCTGCTCTGCAGGCTGGGTGAATGACGTGTAGTACCAACAAAGATAAATTATTGCAAGTTGTGTCTGCAAAATCAACCTTCTTCTAAAATGGGGAAAAACATGCAGAGTTTTGCCAGTATGAACAAAACTTTCTTGAACAAAATCAACTAAAAAAGGAAACATGAAACAGGAATATAAATAGTATTAAAAGACCACATAAAATGAGATGTTATGTGACAGGCAGTCACATCTCCTTTCGTTTTGTTATCACTGGAATTTGGTTCAGGGTTGTGATGAGTGACTGGCCTTCCCATCCAGAACTCATCAAACATGGAAAAAATAATAAAGCACTTAGCATCAGTTATGCTGCGGCTGCCAGTAACAAAATCTTGTTACTCGTATATGGGCTTCTTCGATGACTATAAGTTCAGCAGAGTGACGAAGCGCTTTAGTGTGGTCCAGAGAGCTTTGCTGTGTTCAACCTCAGAACTGCCTTTTTATTCAGCCATGTAGAATAAAAGCAGCCTTGGGAATGACAGGAGTGGGAAGAGGGAGAGAAAATACTTAAGGGATAGAATGGATATCCCCCACTGCGGAAATACCTTTAATATAAGCCTGACCTACTGCAGGATGTTGCCAAAAGATGACCTAAGGATGCTTGCCAAAATACAGTCTGCCCCGACTGCCTGAATGTTTTAGGCTTTCATTTGTTTAAGAGGCAAGTCTTATAACTCATACTCTCTTTTAGAAAATAGTACAAAGTTGCTCTGATGAAGGGTATTATTATATGCAAAGCATCAAAGCTTACAGCTCAACATTTTGTTATAAAGCGCCCAACATAGTAAACTATTAAGATGCTTTTGTGTAGTGTCATATCACATCCAGTCTGCTTAAACTGTTTTAAAGAGGGGATGTTTTAATTGACCAAAGTGCACACTGTGTGCACTAGGGTATTTATTTGGCGAAGACTTCACAGCCAAGCACGTAATTAAGAAGAAGAAGCTTGTTTTGCAGAACAGCCCAGTGCTGTCTGGAGAAACGGTAGCAACTTAAAGGCTCTTTTGTAGTCAGTGGAGATGAACACGAGGACACAAGTTGTGAGGACCCGAGAGTGATATGGCTTTACAAAGGTTAAGCAACAGCTGTGTGATGTACTAATGTCAGCCAGTTATGTTGGAATTTGTTGTAAGACCAAAGACTTGGTATCACATTTCTCAATACTGAGTTCACTTTTTCAAAAACTGTTGACACAGTTCTCTGTACCACCATGCAGATCTGCACAACAGTTAATCTCACATCCAAAATGACACTTCATACACATCTCAGAATCAACTCTTGTCCCAGAACACTGGCAACATTTGTCTGCCAACAGTAACACTTTGTCACTCATTACACAATGACCCAAAAACAACATCTGGTAGCATTACAATATGTATCTTGATTGTTCTTGATGTATCTTTTATTTATGTAACATAAACATACTCCATCCCAACAAAAGGTATAGGGCATTTCTTTAATGCATGGATTGTACTGCCTTCAAATATATGTAACAGAAATAGTTGATGCAATAAGCTTCAGTATGTCTTGTTTACTATGTTTGCAGTTCTAAGTGCAAAATGTAACTTAAGTATTTCCATGTAATATGAAACTATATATATTTAAAAACTCAGACAAATACAGACAGATGATATACAACAGTGCTAGTCATCCCTGTTTTCTGCATTTGGCAGTTCTAATGGACATCACACCTTCTGTCCTCTCTTCTCATACACCTGATAAACACTATTTTTGCATGCCTGATCCATCCCTGGCAATCTTCTGAAGATATATCCAGACATCCAGCATTCACTGTGTCCATGAGGGGTATCTGATCATGTAGCTGCTGCTGGTCATAAGATTTTAACCTACAAGAGGAAGAAAAATCCTAAGTAGGGTGCAAGAAAAAGTGACACCATTCTGGGATGGACTTTAAACCAATCTGTGACTTAAATAGATTGAGAATATTATTTAGGCTTTTATGAAAAGTTTCAAATTAAATGCTTTGACATAGTCTGTCAAGTCAGACATGTAAGTGTTTAAATACTAACTACAAAAATGAAGGCTTTTAGCGGACTGAAAACTTATGGCTGCTTAGTCTGCAGATAAAACACAATCAAAGCATATAGAGAACCCATACTTAATAAAAGAAATGGAACAGGGTTGAGGTACAGCAATGCTGCTTTAAGTTAATGAGGTGTTGTGGGTTTTTCTATACTTGTGCATTAGCAGAGTCCAAGAGGTATCAATTTGCCTGTATTTATTGACTATTGTTTCATTTTCAGAATAATAAGGGTGTTTTCTGTTGTTTCACAAATGTTCCCATTTTTGAAAAGATGTCTTTATAGATGTAAATGTAGCATAGTGTAGTAAATAACAATTATTTTGTGTTATTTTAATGTAAATGTAGCAGTTTTTACAACAATAAGTCAATGTACAACATGACACTTTGCTAGTGGTTGAATCTGAGTGTTGAAAGTTGTTGTCATTAAATGCATTTTGTTTCAAAGCGATTAAAGTTAATTCATAGTTTAGTCCACATTGACTGCTGTTGTGCTGACTTTGTGAAAAGTTTAGGGAAGTCAGTATTGAGAAATGGATGTGCATAATTGTAAAAAAAAACAAACTGTAATTGCGGTTAGTTGTGACTAAGTTTCTAGATGTACAGCAAATGCATCACTGTTAGTGTTTAAAAGTTTAACTCCTTAAAATTATTCAGCAAACTGTTGGCAAAAAATAATAATAATCACATAAAACTGCAACATTAGTGCATGGGCAGAGCAGTACAGAGCTCTAAGAAGGTAGGGCAAACAATTCAAAGTGCAATGAAGCTTAGGCAACAGGATTACATAGTGCACTGGTTCTCATCTGACAGCCATGGAGACACAAGAGTATGAACACTTTCATTCCAGCCAATCCACACAAAAGCCAGTATTGCTAATTAACACACGCACCAAACCAAAGAAGAGGGACTAATGAGTGAAATCAACTGGTGGTGACTGAGGCGTCTGATTGGAACAAGAGCCTGCTTTGGGTCTCTATGGCACATGGCTGAAAACTGCGGATGTAGTGAGGTAGACTGCCGACGTCTTGGATGATAAGCAGCAACACTACAGAAACTTGTTTGAGCAAGACTTTGAATCCCCACCAGCTCCATTGGGGCTCTTTCATAGCTGATCCTGCACTTTGACCGTGTAAGCCAAAAGGGGATTTTAATGCATCAAGCAGGAGCACATTATTAAATATCATAGTCAATTTAGAGAGCCGGGGAGGTGTGGAGATAGAGGATTGAGAAGTGTGACCTGGATGATGATGATGATGAGGGCAGTCACATGTGAAAGTTGGAGGAGGAGTCTGGTCAGAGGCCAACCCCAGTTGGTGCAGGCTGTCTTATAGTTGGTGGTCAGGTGATGTAAAGTAAGTACGCTTTGATTTTAGTTTGGTAGGACTTACAGAAAAGTGAAGACACAAAGAGTTCTCACTGGAAATGGATGTTAAAGTTATTGTTAGCTGTTTGCCTATTCCCCTCTTTTTCTCCTTGCATCAGTTTTGTTCTTGTCTAAATGTATGGTGTCTTTCCTCCACAGAGAGACTGCTCGGTCTAGGACTGGAGGAGAGACGCAAGGAATATCGTCGTCAAGATTTCATATCTCTGGACAAGATACCAACCTGGAGAGGGGAAAATAGATGTAAGAGACTCAATATCGAAGCGTATTGATTCTGAATGCCTTTTGAGTTAACCACAAGGATTTTCCGACACTCCACTCACTAACTTTAAGTATTTTCCCTATTCATGTGTATTTGGCTTCACTTATATTTGTTTGAAAAAACAGAGAAAGCACTATAATTCTGGAGATATATACTGCACATATACCTTTTATGTGTGCTCGTACTTGCATGCTATTGGTAATGCTTTTCTAAAGTTGCAGCTGGGTTGCATTGTATTTGATCAGACATTTAGGATAAAATATAATTATTTAAAGTAGAAATGAAATGGTCAACCAAATTGACACTATTTATTAGATTGAGTCCTATTCTTATCAATAATTTATAACAACAAAAGAAAAACAGAGCTGAATAATGAAGACATAAGATTCTGTAAGATTTATATATCTGACTGCCTTTTAAATAACATGTTTCAATAAAAATAAAGCACTTTGGTATAGCATCAAAAAGATAACATTAAAGTTACTATTAAGAGATAAATAATTAAAAGACTTAACATAAGTGATGCTGCAGGTAGGCCATGTATAAAAGAATGAGGGAGTTAGACCATGTATGCAAGAGAGGAGCTCCCAAGAGCTTTAAACATTTATGGTGTAGGCACTTTGTCTTATGCTGATATAAAACCAACTACAATTGATGTTCAGTGAAGTAAGGTAAATAGCAACTTGTTTAGGAGTGCTTGGTGATGTGCAAACATCTGCTTTGGTATTTTTCTCTACATTAAATTAAACAAGGTATAATAACTTTTTATGCCACTTTGGGAAGCTCTTAGCTGATGTAACCAGAACAGTATGAAATCAAACTGCTGAATCACAGCTCCTCGGTTTATAGCATTTCTTGGCTCAACTCTTAATGGAGTTGTACTCCAAAGTAGTCATGGCTTAAATTGTCTGGTATATTTGTTATCCACATAATATACTAGTCCATAAAATTTACCACACATTGCATCAAACAATTAGATTTTTCTTTTTACAATATTAACAAAGAAAGGAATACAAATGAATACTTGTCAGTGTCAATGGATTCTTGATAGTGCAGTATGTATGTATGCACTTTAAATTAAATCCCATGTTGGATTGCTATATTGGAAAATGGAAAAATTGAGGACTTGGGCCTTTTTTTTTTGCCATCAAGGTCACCACATTTAACTGAAGATTTTGTCCTTTTCAAACACATTTGAGAAGCAGTTAATAACCTGCTCTGAAAAAAAGTAATTTATTCAGTAACATCTCTACATATATTTTAATATTCCTTTTGAAAAATGCAACAAGTTTTTACTTTTTTTTGTTTTCAGCCAATGACCAAGAGGAGGGGAAGGAGCTGACAGGTGGAGGAGGGCTGAGTGATAAAGTATCTCTCTACAAAGGAGATATCACCGTGCTGGAGGTGGATGCCATAGTCAATGCAGGTAAGGATCTGCACTTTGACCTTTGGGAGCTACTGGAAAAATGATGGTGTTTCCTGTTTAAGGCAGTCTGGCTATTAAATTGTCCTTGGCTGCCCTCTAGTGTTAAGACTTGGGAAGTGCTGGTTCTTGAGGCACTGCAGACGTGATAAGTGTGACTGAGGCAAATGTTAATCTCGCTACTGCTTCCATTAACCTGACTTCCCATAGGCTGTAATACAGCGATTAGATTATGTTTGGACCTTTTCTTTCTCAACTCACTTTTTTGTTTTGCAATTCCTGTTATTTCTTCTACCTTGTGCCAGTGAAACACAAGGTCACTGACTGACTTCATTTCGGTTGGCAGTTATATTCATCTCATTTATCATGAATGTGGCATGTGTGTGCTGCAATGATTAGTGGTCACCTATCCAAGGCTGCTGTTGGGTAATGATTTGTTATAAAGAGTAACAGAGAGGGTAAGCAGAAATGCCTTTTTCAGAGATTTGTGCTACTGTTATGTAATTTTCTGCAGTCTGCTCACAACCTACACACACAGTCAGAGGTGCTAAAAGATTGCTTTACCTGTTGCTCCTGCAGTTCATGTTCAGGACCAATTTGCAGCTATAGGGTGTATAGCCTCACACCATATAGCTGCAGTATATTAAACATGGTCTACTTTGGCTCTCTGCACTTTCATAACTTTTTCTTCCTCATGCAGTATTTCAAAACACACACACACACACACACACACACACATTACCGTCTACTCAGCAGTGTGCATCTTGTGTGAAATTAATACTCTATAATTTATGCAAGATTAATAGATGTGAAAAACAGACTGCTCTGTTGGATAAGGCTAATGAATTTAATCTATTATGTAAATACCCATCCTGATGAGGATAAGGTGACATGACATTCTGTATCATCTTCATGTAAAAGACAAATATGCCATTTAGTACACAGACACCTGACACACACCTAAATGTCAAAGAAATTCTCTGGCTTTATTGAAATGTTGACCTTTACAAATGGAGCACTTGTAGCTGATATTGTACAATTCAATTTGTTGTTTTTACTGAGTTGTGTGATCGCTGCTTCATGTCTGAGCTGCATTGTTGTATGCTTTTTAGAAAGGGATGAATCCATTCTGAAATGTTGGACCAGCATAGATGTTGAAATAACAATTTGGCCCATAGCCTGTGCCGATATTTTATTTGTTTTTACTGTTATTATTACCGTTTTTTGCCAGGGGAACAAAAAAATAACAGAACTGTTTTAAAGGACTATTTTGTCTAAGTCTGACTGCAGATCACCAAAACAAAATTTTGCCTGCACAAAATTGATCCGACACATGTTTCACATCAGCAAATGTCATTTTATTTGCCTGTATGCCAGTGACCGTGGTCAAGGTGAATATAGATGCATCTCAGCTCTATAATGTAGACTTGTATTTTTATACATGTTAAGGAGTACTCGTTCCTTCAACAGTATAGACAAACATTTGATTTTTTTAACATTTACCCCTCTGTCTATGTTGACAGTCTATGTTCTTTACAGTTAAAAATCGTAAAGATATCAAGGTTAGGACAGTAGTGTTTTCATTAAGTGGCCAGACAGATGGTGCTTATGAGAAAACAAATGAGATTTAGGAGGGAGCATTGAACGTTTTTGTTTTAAACAGTTGAATACTGTTGCAGCAAAGGCAGGCAGTTTACTACAGCGTTTCATACTGCCAGACGTCCAGCCTCTGATTGAGCTACATGTTAGCCAGGAGGTAATTCATTCTGTTTAGTGGGCTGTCAGTGTGTCTGAAAGGTTGAAGGAATTGCAGAAGCCTTTTATAATTTACAGAAGGTCTCAGCAGTTGGCCCACTGCTGCTCTATTCTTTCATACTGCGGGACCAGTTGTCTTTGTACAGGTGGTTGGACTGATAAGGACATACAGTGGTGGACTTTGCTGCCCAGTTTTGTTCAGCGGTGCTCAACAACAGTAGTATGCGGTGAATGTAAATTTCCAGACTTTTTTTTGTCATTGGCAACAAAGACTTTAACATGATGACATTATAAACAATAGTCATCAACTATTTCTGTACTGGAATAGGCTGGACATGCTCTGGTTGTTGTGGCTCTCATCCAAATTTTAGTGAGTAACACGGTTCTGAGCTGCATGTGAACAAACATTGCGGATGTTGAGCAACATAGTTTGATAAGATCTTTGGATAGTTTGTTCAACTTCTTGCCTTTCATCTATTCACTGCTGCCAATCTCTAGCCTGCAGTACTTCCATTTTCTCATGCTGTTTTTCATTTAGGGTTGGCACCAGTCGACTGCTGTCTATGAAGTGTGGGACTTTTTGAGCACTGAGAAAGTATTATCCCAAAGTGAATAAACTGTCAGACATGAGTTAAACATGAAGTGCTGTGAAACTCATTTTGAAAATTGAAGGAAAATGTGAAGGTCAGTGTTTAAAATATATGGAAACATAAGGGGAGGAAAGCGTTTTCAGTACTTTATACATTTTATTGGACATGAACTGAAGTACAACCACAGGGGCAGGCTATGCTGGACTACCTGCAGAGTTTGGACTTGCAGTCTAACAAGGCAGTTCAGCATAAGGATATAATATTGATATAGTAATGTCGGATGAAATATTAAAATTTTGCTCATTATATATCAGGACAAAGCATAACTATTTATTATTTCTTAGCATTATGGTTTTCTAAATTCATTAACTGTAGCTCATGGGAATGAACAATGTTTTTCTGAAGAAAGCAGAGCTGCAGTGTTTCTTCTTTGTTTGCAGCTGACATGTCATATATTTAATCACGCACAACATTTTGAATATATTTTAGGAGCAGCACCAGTATGTGCAACAAGGTTTTGTCATGACAGCAGCAATATGTTGGTTGCAAAGGAGAAATGTCTGTAATTTTAGGGGACACAGGCCAGCTTGGTACTGCTGTTATGGTGGCTGCCTATAGCTTTAAGGGGGTGTCAAGTTGCTTTATGTCCTCCATTAAAGTTTAATTATTAGGCTCATTGAGTTTTTATTTCTTCCTTAATTCTGTTTGGCTGGAGGTTGGACAGAAGGTGCTCAAACTGTCACCTGGGTGAGATCCTGTAGAGTGCAAGACAGGAGGAGCTGTGGTGACAATCGGTAAACTGCAGGGGTGGAGGGCAGGAGGGCTACTTCATGACAAGGTGGCTTGGGCTGCAGCATCCAGCTCTGGCAGATGGCCCAACTCAGCCCACTCCTTCGAATGAGCCTCCACATGAGTATGGCTTTCTGTTACCATGCAGCTTCTTACTCTATTACAGTGGCATTGAGGCATTTTTGTGACAAACCTCTATTATCCCTTTTCCAGAAAATTAGCTCTCAAACTGGTTTTATTCAGGAATCTTAGAACCTTGATGCTATTTAACAAACCAGCCTTTGTTTTCAGAAGAACCGTTACTTTGTAATTAAGGATGCGTAATGTGTAACAAAAGTCAAGAGTAGTAACAAGATGACTGATTTAATTCATTCCCTCCCAGCATGTGTTATTATTGCGGATATTTGTTTTATCCAAGAAAACAAACAAGGACCAATTAATTCTAAGAAGACGTAGAGGACTATTGCATAACTGATACCTCCACTTCTTTTTGAAAAAGACAACCTGCTAATTCTTGGTTCTTGGTTTTAGACAGTGATTGATGGAAAAATGAGACTATCCCAGTTAATCTATGTTTCATAGAAAATTGCATAATTCACTTGAAGTTAAAAAGGACACTCAAACTTAGTTTTAAATGTAATGCATGTCATTACTGTTGCTTTTACATGGTAAACAAGATCATGTCTTCCATTTCTCTCCTTGTCGTCGTGCATGGAGTTCATGTGAGTGTCACCATCCCTCTCAGATCCGAATGAGGTCGTAAAGATAGCTGTGTGAAGTGGAGGGGACTTTTCTTATCATGATGACTGTGGTAATTATGTACAGGGGTTGACTCCTAATCCATTACCCGTTGTAAACCTTTCCCTTTTTTCCGTATTAGATAATTTTTTTTCCTGGAGCCAATTTAGTGTGCACAGGGAATCTGGTTATGAACGCTATAAAGAACTAGAGGGGTTGAGATGAGTGCGAGAAAGGCAATTGGTATTCAGTTGTATGGCGCTGCTCGTACCGCAGTCATCACAGGTTTGATGAGAGCAGTGACCCTCGGAGGGCAGAATACCATGATCCAGCGGAGATTGACTTTTATAAGTTTTTTTGATATGCAGTCCTTTCAAACATTGTTTGTCTGCCGGGCTTCTCGGCACACAGGCAGCTTTGTTTACCTCCATGGCCAATCATGCATTATGTGCAGTACAGAAGGCTATGTGCCCTGGTCCTGGTACTGAATGAAATACAATGTTACTCTGTTGTCACAGCAAGGTGAGAGATGCAGTTTTTTTGTTGTGTTGTAAATGTCAGTCATCATAAAATTCCAAATGAAATTCTGTCCAATTTATTTGTCAATTTATGGCCAGTTGAGAAAACAAAAAAATGCTTCTAGATCACTTATTTGTTGCTATTTAAATTGCACTTGAACTAAACTTCTTGTCACAGTGTTTACTTATTATTATCCAAGGCTATCTGAATTGATGAATAGCACTTCAGTTAAAATACATTTTTTTGATTTTCATTTTAGAGTGAACTGTCCTTTTTAAAGGTGATTCTGATTTTTATTAAAAGAAGAACACCCTTTTTGCATCTCTGGGGGGTACTTTCGTTTAAGGGTCAGGGAGGTACTCAGTGGTTGTGGTTCATCCTCCCTCACTTATTGGACGCCCCAGTAGTTGTAGCAGCACAGCAACAGTGCAGTATAATGGTGTGTAATGTCCAGAGAATATTATATGCTTCTCTGAGACACAAGCCTTAATGGAGAGCACTGCCTTATTTATTAGGGAATGACTCTCTGAGTGCTCTGGTAATATTTTAGCCTACAAAGTACAAGGCGTTCCGGAATGAAAAGTAGATGTGGCATTTTTATTCTCTCACTGAGCTCTTGGTCTATAGACAGACTCTAAAAGACAGGCTTTTTCATTGTCGCTCTTCTCAACTTTAGGGTTCTTTTAAAGGTCTCATTGTAATATATGACAACATATTCTCCTTTTCTATTTTGTGAAAGCCAATACTCTCTTGTGAAATTGATTTGCTGTCCAAATCCTTATTTTACAGCATCTGTCTAAAATGTTGTTGGGACTCTCCATTACTGTTATGGCATGGGGACATTTTTTAGCTGCTCGGCTGTCTCAACAATACGCCCATAGAGTCTAACACCAGACTTTGGTATGACATTGCCAAAGAATGATGTCAAATTTACAATTCATTTTTTTTTTTACTTTTCCATTTCCCTGAATGATTGATAAAGCCGGTGACTTTTGCTTTTACTTTCTTGTGTTTGGGGATCTTGTCAGCATAGACTCTTCATTAGATTTTCTTTCATGCCATGGATGTGCTGCACAACACACTCAGCCCCTGGAGAGTCTAGCTCGACGGGTCTATCTGTCTCTGCAGATTCACACCCTGTGCCATAACCTCCCTGAGTGATGCAGCCATGCCCCCAGCAATATGATTGCAATTCAGGGTCTCTCGCTCTCTCTTTGTTCTCTCTTTCACCCTGGTGCCAGTTGCGAATACATGGATGTACGCAGTGACCACACACACACACACACACACACACACAGAGTACATTAGAAGCCGTGGCAAAGGACTGGTAACTTCTTGAGCAAACTTGTGATTGTTGCACTGTCACACCAAGAATGAAAAAATCAATGCCCCTGGATGAGAGAACTTGCTGCTCTGTTGAACAGTGAAATGACTCCGGTGAGTGGGTTGCATTGGGTCCTGCACTAAAAGGTCCAGTTAATCGTATCAACTCTGAGAGAGATTCAGCACAAGGCCAGGGTTTTCCCTGTCATCAGGGTGTAAATGTGAACTGAGGTGACAAACCAGCTGGCGAGCTTCCCCTCCTTCCGATTTCAGCTCAATTTCTCCCCAACAGTGGCCAGATTGTGAACAGCCTTGCAGCCTGTCTCAGTGTTTGGTCAACGTCGACGTTGTTTACCTAATCTCTGTGGCCCACGAGGTGCCAACATGGCCAGATAGAAATAATTTTTCACGAGGTGTGGCTAATGGAAAGTAATCATGGGAGTCTGTGCTGTCAGTGTGTATCCGGCTGGCACTTAGAGAAATGTCTCCCTTTGCTTGAACTGCTAATGGTCTATGACCATATTGAGTGTTTGGGAGAATGAGCCTCCCCTTCCTTCACAGTCACGCGCTTTGTGACCCAAACCACACCACCTACTCTCTCCGTAACGCAAACACTCACACTTGAAAACACAAACACCACACTCTCATCCAAACAAAGAGATGTTTAGGCCATGAAACTCACTTTGTGTCTTTGGAGACAGTTGCCAGTGCTCATGAGGAGGCCCATCATTCAGGTCAAGTCCTCACTTGTCTCCCCAGTGGACAGAGAATTTAAGTCATTGCTGTCAAGGTCAGAAAGTCTCTGTTTGCATCCCTGTTTTCCTCCCTAGCCCCCTTTTTTGCCTCTGTTGCACTACCCCCTCCCTGTCCTGAAACAAACATTTCAAAACATCCTGCCTTATGCTGCACACACGCCAGATCTCATCCATCAGGTCTGAGAGTAATTGAGAGGGTATTCAGACGGGAACACGGGGAAAGAGTCTCTCACCACCTTCTGTTTCTTTTGTCCTTTGTCTCACACAAGTTGAGAATCTTTGACTAAAGTAATTACTGTAGAGGTCATTTATAGAACATGGAAACAAATCTGAGCATTCTTTATTTAATTAATGGGAAATTTACCTCATATTTATTTGAGTGGTGTAAGGTTGGTCTTAACACATAAATCTAAGAGATGGTGGTCACAAAATGATTCACATCCTAAGCCTTCCCGTACGGGTTGAGAAGGCCTGCCTGTGCATGCATGTAAGTGTGTGTAGTACAGATACATTCCTCTGAAGCAGATAAATAAAATGTTTTGTAGCAGTATAAAGAAGGTGAAGCTTTCATTTACAAGATAGATAACATAGCAGGCAGACCAACAGATGAATGGGTCCAGTGCTCCTAGAGCTTTTGTATCTGTTGACCTGTAGGGGGCACTGTGGCTCCACCTAAATATCGCAGCCATCTCTCCTGGCAGAGTAAGTTTGAGAAGTGAAATGACTGGGCTGGTGCTGCATTTCAGATGGATAAATCCCCCTTTTCTGCTTCCCCCTCACAGATGTTTCTTTAGAACTGTTTGAGGTGACAACTGGAAATGTTAAGGCATCTTACAGATTTTCAGCATCTGCGTCTCCAATAGCCCAGAAAAATGTCCAGTATTGTGATGTTTTTTGGAAATTGAAACACATTTTTGGAACAAAATAAAACGATTAAAAAAAGAAAACAACAAAGCAGAGATGCTGATTTTGGAGCTCAGTCAAGGTTTCATATGTCTCACTATGTTAGCATAGAAGAAGTGAGAGTGTGTGTTGTAGCTTGAGGAGATGCAGTGTGTGTTTGGCTGCATAGCTGTATGCACATAAGAGGGAGTGAGTTCTTTCATCCTGTTAGGGAATGTGGGGAGATGCTGGGTGAGACTGGCTCTGTACTCGCAGAGTGAAGCTCGGGTGAAGTAGAGGGTTGGAGAAATCAACCCCTGACTGCTGACGGTCTCCCTGCACAATCCCCAGGCAGCGTGCCCTGCACGGTCGTCAGCAGGCGATTCACTGGTCCTCACAATACCCCCCTTTCAAGACCAGTTCATTTTCCCTGCTCTCTGTTCTCCCCATGTTTTCCTCACTTCCCTCATTTTGGTTTCAGTTAATTTCTACTTCTGTATAATAGTGTAAACCTTTGCGGAAACTGACGAATGCAAGCCATGTACGCTGTGCCCAGAAAAGTGTGCACCTTTGCAGAAATCCTGATGAGCTACTTGGTTACAGGCCTGCAGTGGCAAGGTTTTTTATAATGGCTTCCTATGTATAATGGCTAGGTAATGGTAATGGTGCGGGTAATGAGCAACATAATGTCACAAGTAAGTAAAGGAATATAAAGCACACATTTGAGAAAGAGGATTTTCTTTGAGCCATGTCATTTTTTTCACCAGACACTCCATTTTATAATTTTATGCTTTAGCTAGACAGTCTTTGTTTTTTCAGAGGGGGTGCAGTGGTTAAAATACATTCATGCTATCCACAATACGTAGTCGTGCTGGAGCAGAAACAGAATAATGCAATGCAGCGTTACTGTGACTAAGTCGCTGTCAAAATTCCACATAGAACATCGGCACCTAATGGTGATATGAAACTGTGTCCTTCCTACTATTTCTCTGTTTGCTAAACAGGAAAAGCAATCCATATGAGAGGACCCTCGAAGCAACTCAAATGAAAGACTGTAATGTTTGCTGAGTGGCTTTAAATGAGAATACAATTCCTATAACCCAGGGCAGTTCATTCAGTATTTGTGAGCATGTACATGTTTCTTTTAAAACTGAGGAACTAGGGGCTGTGTTCATAAAAGTAGCTCTCAAATGGCCATTTTGAATGCATTTTAAAGTAAGTGATGTTTCTCTGGCACCGTTACATTTCCTGACATTTATTCACAAGTCCTTCTAAGGTGAACATCTGCTTCTACCTTAGCAATTCGGGAGTAAACCATGCCAAGGTGTTGCTCTAAATACACAAAATATTTCTCTCAAAGAATCTTTTAGAGCTTTAGCTGTGAGTACTTAAGCATGTACTTAACATTTCAGTAATGCATGTAACAACAGTCATGATGCTAAGAAGCGTTTAGTTGATGTGCTTAGCTGGAACGAATCATGACAATGTTTGTGTTTATTTTCTCACAGCCGTGATTCATCTGTCTCATAAATTTAAATTCAGCAAAGTGTTCAGTTGGCAACACTGCAGTCCATTATTTTTAGACTTAATTAAAGTAACTACTGTTTTCATCCAAAATATTATCTTTTGTTATTCAGGTAATTTTGTTGTTTAAACTGTAAAGCATAATGTGTCCCACCATGATTATGGATGCACGTACAGTTAAAGCGCAGGTCAGCAGCTGTAATCTGCGGGCTGGCTCGTATCACTTCCTGCTTTTGTTCTTTTCAAAGGCAGTAACACATGCTGCAAATACTTACAACAAACAGCTGCATCTAGAAAATCTTCATTTATGGAATCAGAAAATTGATCAATAAAAAACACTTCCATTGCACTACTACTACTATTTTTAATACTATTACTATCTGCCACCACTCAAAAGTATTTTTTATGTCAACTTCTAAAAAATCAATAACTTTATATTTCCTTGGTGGGGGCAATTGGTTTTACAGCAGTGGGATACATACATGTAGCACATATAAACCACAAGGGCACATCTGTACAACACTGATGCATAAATACGGGCCACACGGTAGTGCAGTGGTTAGTACTCTTGTCTCACAGCAAGAGGGTTGCCAGTTCAATCCCGTACTGCGGCCCTTCTGTGTGGAGTTTGCATGTTCTCCCCGTGTGTGCGTGAGTTCTCTCCGGGTACGCCGGCTTCCTCACACAGTCCAAAAACATGCAGTTTAGGTTAATTGGTGACTCTAAATTGCCCGTAGGTGTGAGTGAGTGTGTGAATGGTTGTCTGTCTATATGTGTCACCCCTGTGATAGACTGGCGTACTGTCCAGGGTGTACCCCGCCTCGCCCAATGCAGCTTGGATCGGCTCCAGCCCCCCGCGACCCGGGTTCGGATAAGCAGTTACAGAAAATGAAATCAAATGAAATGCACAAATACACAGAATATATATTTACATTTTTTTTATCTGTGAGAAACAACTTAGACTTTTTCTTTGAACATATCCTTTATAGTATATTGAAAATCTTATATCTCCAAATGCCTATTGAAATAAATGTAGCTGTGAGTTAGCTGGACAAAACATATTTTTAGAGTATTATTTGTATATTCAATTGACTTTATCCTGACGTAATAACGTAAATAGTGGCTCCATTTATTTAACATAAGGCAATCCCTAATCATCTTGATCCTCCCTAAAGATATACTGTGTCACAATTGTATATAGAACATGAAAAAAACAACATTCCACTCTCCACATCTCAACACTGTAGGTGTCTGCAGCTAGACCTACAGTAATGTGAAACCCATTGTGCCAGAGAAGTCTATAGACTGATTTTTTAGACTGTTTATACACACATTATGTTTTATCGCAACACTAGCAATGGAGTGCAGAAAATCACCTTATGGTATTATCAAAGAGACCTTTTCCATCCTCTATAATGAACCATGTTCATAACAGCAGTGTTTCCTAGATTAATACTAATAGGGCATAATGTGAAACATAACTTTTACAACCTTGCAAAAATACAATAAATGTAGGAAGAGAATAGTCTTTTGGGGGGAAAATAATCAGCTAGTTGACACTGACAAAAGCTCTTGACTGTAATGGCCCTGACCTTAAAGAACACTGCTGAATGGTCACTAATAGAAATGAGACTGTCCCGAGGAAAACATGCTGACAGTCAGTGGTTTTTATACGTGCATACTTATGCATACAGGAACTAAACCATTCTTGATCTTATCATGTCTCATAAAGTTTCACATTACTGCCAGAGAAATAACAGAAATAAGAAATATATATATTTTGTTTGTGTTTTAGAGTTATGTTAAAGAAAATACAAATTGCTGTGACACACGGTTACATGTTATGACGTTGGAAAACTGGTATGATTCAGTATGTCTTTGTGATGAACTGACCTGTGATGATGTTTTAATTGCAACATGTCCTATCAGTTGTACAGTCATAATGAAACTATGGTCTTTGCAAATCTGCAGCAGCTCTCAGAGGCTACGTGACTGCACATTTGTAGCGCTTGTGTATGGTAATGAAGCACTGACTGGACGTTTTGATGAAATGGATTTCCCTTTTGTTGACACAAGTGATTGTGTGGTTACTGTAGAGCTTAGGGAATGTGGACTCATTATAGACAGAGACCTTCGTGCAACAGAATGGTAATAGAAACGATGCTAGGTTCTGTTGGCTATGATGAACGGTAAGCTTTATGTGAAATGTCTGGGAGATATGAGTCTATTAAGCATGATGGAGTTGTTATTTTGAAAGGTCTTACAGCTTACAAGTCAGTGTTTGATGTAACTACCCTGCAAACAATGAGCACTAATGAACTCCATCAGTTTTCCAAAAGGAGAACACATTTGGGCTCATTTATGACAAAATGAACCGTGTTTATTGCAGACTTTGTTAGGAGAAGGTACTGTATATTGAAAGATTTTATTCCTACACTTGGACAGTTATTAGGGTAACAAGGCCTTGCATATTGAGAATATTCATTTAGATGCTTGACATTTCATACTGTGTAACAAACTCCCCAGAAGAACAAAGCGAATTTTGGTTGACCCAAGGAGTTAAATTAAATTTTATTTCCACAACACAGTGCTGCATGGGAAGGCATTTTTGATGAACCAGAGGAGACTGAAAAGAGAGCGCTTATGCCTGAGTGCAAGTGAGTGAAGAGGTGTTTAATGCAGCAGGGTTCAGGAGGTTGCTTATATAGAGTAGTTATAGACAAGCCGATGATTTGTTGTGATGTACAGGGGGGGAGCAGTGAGACCCGACTTGGAGGTAGTGCGACCTCAAACAAACTGCATTTGTTTAACCTCGCTCAGCTGTGGAGCTATAATGGGATGATACCTTCTGCCATTAGTATGATGAAATGGACAAATAAGTGACTTTAGTGAAACCCACTCAAGTAAGGGGCTGCAATTTGGTTGGCCTTTGATGCTTCGGTTGGCTATGGAAACGGTTTAATCTCTTTAATAGAATCTTTGCCCCCCCTCCTTCATGCACAAACAAAGCAGATTAAGATTCTCAATAAAGCAAAGACTTCACAGTCTTTGTGATGGAACAGAATTCCTGATCCTGGGGGTGGCATTGGTGTTTTTGTCTGTCGTGTGTAGACACAGGCGAGAAACTCCCTCAACATGGACCAAAAAGTCAAATTCTGTTCAATTGTACTTCTCTTGCTTTATTCAATTTATTTACCAGGGTTAAGGTCTCAGATCTTATTTGAGTGGCAGACCCTACTATAGTACAACAACTTCACACTATGTATCACATTAAGTTACAAGAGAATGTTAGATGTATGGCTAGAATGACAGATAAATAAGGTGAAAGATAAACATAATTGCATGAAATACATAGAACATCCAATTTATTTATACAGTGATAAAATAAGACATCTGCAGAGCAGTGAAATCTCCCTATGCTAAAGCTATATCTAGGTTACCGCATTATTGTGTGGTGCTTCAGCTCGATGGTGAAGCTAATTATATCTCAAGTGGCTGAAACTCAGACTGTTGTAAATAGTCAGCGCTATAGAAGCTTCTACACGGTCATTTCTTTGATATGAGGACTAAGGAAGCGATCCTTCATCCTCCTGCCATTAGCAGGTGTTCATTGATTTATAAGAACACACTTTGCTGTGGATGAATGTGGAAGAGGAAAGCACAAAGTAGGAGAGCCTATCTAGTTGCATGTTTTTAAAATTTTTTTTATCATGGGTTGTGCCACTTCGACAAATGTAAAGACAAGGTGTAGAAAAAAACGATATTTTTAGGTATACTTTGTAAGGCTGCCAGGTGATGGGAAAGAATAGGCAGGAAGAGGGATTGGAGGAAGTTATGACAGGCAAGAGACTCAGAGGAAGATGTTGTGTTCTTTCAACAGATTTAATTTCCCATGTTCCCCGGATAATCAGGCACCACATGGCCATACTCCAGCCGCTACAGTCCCCCAGAGGCTGTGCTGCGTTGTTGATGAAACACATCACATTACAGTTGATATACGTAGGTGCGTTTATCATGTCTCAGTGGGAGTCTTGATGAGTGGTAGAAAACACCGGACATGGTAGCTCCATGCTGTATGACTAAACTGTGAAAACTTTTAGAAAACTTTTGGCCATTAAACTCAATCAGCCCTTTAATTACAGGAAATCCTAAATCCACATGGACACAAGGATGAAGCACAGGGGTACAGATACTGTTGGCTAATTCAAATATATTTGGAAAGTGCTGGATTAGATTGATTGAGAGTTGCTGCTCTAGATAGTCTGCACCAGAAATACTAGTCGGTCCGACTTATTTATATTATTAATATACACTTTTTTTATATACATATTGACATCATTTGCACTGAAATGTCATGCTTTATAAAAAATAAGCATCCATTAGTAACTAATGTTCTGAATCAGACATGTTTCCAAAAGATTTATTCTCCTAAATAGTGTGTTTTCAAATGAAAACAATGTGTTATTCGAACTTAGGAGTTAATAGGATAATGTGTCATTTTCATTATGCTGGGATGCAAAGTGCCACACATTTCATTGGCATTTAAGACACATATTGATTGTTGAAAAATGTGACTTACAATTCCAACTATCCATTGTAATATGCAATAATCTTTAGGACATTGTTATAGATTAAATTCTGCTTCTGTGAGTGTTTTCTGAGTTTTAGAATGGTTGACTGATCAAAGTTTAAACTTCTTTTTGCAAAACAGTATTAATTTATAGCATTTACCATAATGATATTGGCTATTGCCTGTTAAGTAAACACTATTGTTGGAGCTCTGCTCTACTGAGCTTCCTTGTTGTGTCTCTGCTGTTTTAAGTTTGACTTTATTGTTCAGGTCTATTATTGACAATTGTCGCTCAAGGGAGTTGCATGGTTGACAGAGTTACAAATGTATATGAGGATAGAATTAATTATAAACATTGCATTCAGTGCCTTACTGTTTGTATGAACACATCTTTTGAACAGCCTAATTTTCAAATGCAAGACTTCAGTGGGAGTATAACTAATTCTAATTTAGGAAAGGTACAATAAAATACAGTTATCTCTGGCACTCTTTCCACATTTACAGCTGTAGGTTAGGGCATGGGCATTTAATTAGTCATACAATTAGTCATCGCTGTGCCCACAATCCACACTACACCAAAATATAATTCCACTAAGACTACAAAAACAACTTATCACAGTTTATTCCTTGGAGAGTTTATCATAACCCTTAGAGCACAATTCCAAGTATTTATGGTAAAAAGCAATTACTTCACTTCACTCCACTTTTAAAATATAATATTTTAATACTGACTATAGCCTCCGTTAATCTCACTAATTGTCATCTCACTGTACTTTCTAAATAACTCATGAATTGCAAATTGAAATGTAACAGCTGAAATATTACAGCAGAAATAACACCGGGTAAAACATCCTGCCTTGAGGTTTAACACAATTACTTTTCAGACCATCTGATGCAATGCATTGCAAATAGTTACAGAGCAGGTAAACATTAGGAGGGCATATCAAACTTGACTGCCCTTTGTGCTTGATTATTGCAATACCAGTGCTGAAATCTTCCCTCCCTCTCTTGCTTTATTTCCTTGAGGTGGTGCTCCTCACTAAAAGTCTCCCCAACACAGGAGGAAATGTTATTAAGAAAATCATAGAGGCCATGAATCATAATATTACTGTATGGATGGAAAAAGCGTCCATGGGGTGGAATCAGCATATTGTAGACACATTTACCCTTCAAAGTACTGTAGGGGATTGGATCCTCAGCTGATTGCCATAGCGACGCTTCATCAAACTACCTTGACATACTCTTCAGTGTGACACTCGCTGAATCCTTTCATCGGAAACAATGTCAAATAAACAACATAGTGCATGGTGTAATCTGACCAGTGGTCAAAAAATTGTTGTTGTAGTAAAAAGTAGCTTGAATATTTTAAAGTGGCAGGTTTGTGCAGGATGTCCCACGTTGCACTAGTGATGGCCAGTGCTTTGCTTCCCTTTTAATGACACCTTGTAGTATCGGCTCAGCTTGGAATAACCAAAATAGTTCCAGGTATTATCCACAATAATACCAACCAGAGAAGAGTGATTCCAGGTGAGTAGAGCTGTGCCATGCATTACAATGAAAATATGTATAGTGTATAGACCATGGATCCATTGTCTAACATAGGTGAACACATAAATAACTGAATATTTGATTTCACTGCAAATTTGGCCAGGTGATGTGGACATAGTAATGTGTGATAATTATGTAAGTGTGTTTTATGTTACACTGTAAAACAAGTAAGTTAACGGAGTAAAGTCCTGAAAACAGCTACACAGTGATTTCCATTTAGATGACAACTCAATTACTGTGGGCCAATTAATGCTGCCTGTGCTGCTGAAATTAATGAAGAGACGTGTCTGCACAGGCCAGTGCGATAGAAGGAGAGGCAGAAGGTCAGTCGTATTTTTATTGATGATTTTGTCTTGCGTTATTCTTCGTCCGTTTCATTTGTAAGCAGGATGTGTTGAAAGAGGAATCTAAAATCAAACAAACTTTGAATTGAGGAAGACAAAGTGAGCTCAAAATGTCTGTCATACTAAAAGGTAATTGTAGCATAGTTTTTGATCTCGTCTCTTAATAGGTCCTGCCACAAAAGGGGTGCACTCACAACAGATGTGCATCTATTTCTATGAGATGTATCAATACACATTGACTCTTACAGGCACATATGTGGTGTGTGGTAAACAAAGAGGAAGTCTATACTTAACTTCAAATAGATCTAACTGACAGCAGCAGACATGAGAAAACGTATATAACTTCTTAACAAGCACCACTTGTTTTTACCATTAATAAATTGAGACTAAGCTTGACCTTATGTCTACGAAGAAGCTGTATTTCACAGTTTGCCTGAGGCAGCTCTCTTGCTTAAAGACAGAACGCTTCTGCGATATTCTGTTTTGGGATTTGCAAGTATGAAAAACCGAATAACTGGATTTTATTTCCAGGGACACAACAACTTTAAGGCATTTATAGACCTTTTAAATTCCTGATCGCAAGAAAACTTAACTGTAAGAAGATAGTTTTGATTGACTGGAGGGCTATCCCCCAAATGAGAGGCCTTAAACTCTGATGGAATAGACCTGAAGTGGCTGAAACAACAAACAACAGTCGGAGTTGAGGGGCAAGTTGAGGCTGTCAGCTGGCAGAAGATTGATGTGATTCAAAGCAATGAGGAAAGCCCGCTGTCTCTTCGTGGGAAGTCAGTACTGCCTAGATCAAAAGGGAAACAAAGTTAGAGTTGCGGGATGCTGTCATTAAAGGCAGAGAGGAGCAGGGCGCCATTGTTTGGGAACAGATACTGTAATGCTTGCTGTTAGCCATAATAAGCACATTTTAATTCAATATTTTTAGTCTAACTGTCTTGGAACAGACTATCTTCCTGAAGAAGCAAGCTATAAACAAACACACTATGTCCAACAGAGAGAGGGCAAAATTCTGTTTACCCATCCTCAGACAATTTGGCACCCTAAAACGAAGACTTTTTTGTTGTTGTTTTGTTATACTCATGCAACTTGGCATCAAATCGTCAATCATTTGTTTAGTGGAGCTCTCTCAAGCTGTGCAAACACACCCAGTGCCACTTTGTAGTAGCGACCAGGGAGATCTTGTGTTTGTCCCAAAAATCCATGTGTGTATGTTTCAGGTTTGGAAGTGTTAGGAAGCCAAGGAAAGCAGCATGGCACGAGGAGTGCGTTGCCTCCCTCTGAGAGCTTCATTATGGTAAACTAGGTTTAGGCTTTCACTCTAAACACCAGCTGGTGTCTCAATCACAACCGTCTGCTGTGGTATGTCAACATATTTAGATGCTAACACTTTCTTTTTTATGACAGTTTCTTGCCTGTTTTGTGGCTAGGACAAGAAATGACTGGTATAGAGTATGAAATTTAATTAGCTTTGACAATACAGCAGTATACAAAGTAATTGTCTTTCAAAATGAAAATTAAAAATACTGTAGATTATTTTAGCCAGCAATCTGTTAAAAGAAACAGTAGATGTCATCATGGCCACGGACAAGGATGAGTAATTGTTTATTTCTCCACAACTTTGACTAATGAGTTACTATTGAATTTCCTCAAAACTCTAGACAGCGCTGTTGACAGTATTGGAAATATTACTGATGTTGTTAATGCCTGAATCTGCTCAATTACTTCTGCATTGTGAAGGCAATTATCTTGTATGTCATCGAAAGCAAGGCGGAGCACAATCCAATTTCAGTTGATATCCCTCATTTATTCATGGTTTTCCGTCAGTTAAGGTCAGACAGACCTCTGTTTGTGCTGCTGCGCCTGTCTGACATAAGCCTGTTTATCATGAAATAAGCAGCAGTGAAATGAGTCATCTGATGCTGATTACAGTAACGCTGTTATTAGGTTTGAAACTCCTCCTCTCTCTCATATCTGGCTTTTCTCCAAGACTCCCACTATGATGGGTGAAATCCTACAGAGCTGTGATAGTTGCTATCTTTGGAGAAAGTCTGATAATTTTCAATTAAAATGTTTCTCATCAAAACGTTATCAATCTTTTTCAATTTTGCCATCCTTAATGATCCAACCTGCAAAAATACGATTTAATCAACTACCTGAACTCAACCTGTAGAATCACTAAGTTCATGCATAGTAGCAGTCTCACTATAGGCTCAAAGATGGAACCAAACTACAGACAGCGAGACGGCATGAAGGCGCATTATTCCCACCTTGAGCAGGCTGTTTAGAAGGGTCTAGTCTTTCATGTGTAAGTAGCATAGATAGAATTTAGTTTTCACTTTTCCTCATTCTCTCAAATCTGTATTTGATCCTCTCCTGTGTGAAGAGTGTACTAAAGAGCCTAGTCCTTGTCTAAAACATGTTCTTCTTTCATATCAAGGTGTGAGGTGTGAAGTAACACATGCACACATTGTTTTTTAGGCTCATTCCCTGGTTACTGAAACCAGAGAGTTGATGGAGAGGTCTTGAAAACCTGTGTGCTTGGAGATTAATCATCATAAAAGACAACAGGCCTGTGCTTTATACTGCCAAATGGTGCATGGGAAAATGCACGAGCCTTGCCTGCATGCTTTCGCTGCGTGTTTTCTTCACTTGCTTTCCTCTCTCCTGCCAAAGCATTTGTAAAAACAGCTTTGTGGGTTTAAAGTTATTCTAAAAATCAAAACAAAGGACTATATTGGCATCTCACACTAACAGTCACAGAGGCCAAGAAGCACACATGCCCACACAATGCTCTGTGTGTATGCAGGCATTAGGGTCAGGTCTGGGCTTCATTAGGGAAATGCACTCAATTGCAATTAGCGGTAAACATATTCTTCCGTGCACTTACCCTTTGATTGCACTGTTATTGCACAAAGGCTAGATAGATGACTGTATATTTGACGCTGTGTACTTTTTCAATTAGCCACAGACCCAGAAAAGTCTGCTATGTGTCCCACGGGCACGGTATGTGAGGCAGACAACCTGAATAGAAGAAGTTAGGTTTGAATTCATTAACAATTAGCCTAGCTAAGAGCACATTGGATGTTACAAATGGAGATTGGATAGTGCAAATGGAGGTTTTTGTGGTTTCTCCCAGTTTTTTTAGTGTCAAATTCACCAGCTCACTATATAACCAGCCTTCAGGCCTGAATAATTTAATATACCGGCTGTCCTTCAAGAGACTGCAGCGTGGTGGTAAATCTGACAGTTTTTGACAAATGTGACATAATTATTTAATCTCCCAGAACATGGAAAGCAAAAAGCATTCAATACACAGCATTTTCAGCAGTGGCAGTGCTAATAAAACCATTTGTTGGAGTCGTGGCGGAGCGACAGGAGATTTTACCCATTCATTTGTACATTTATGACTGCGAGGCAGTGTCCTCCCAGTCAGGGCCACAGCAAGAGGCCAGGAGGCAGAAGATGAATATATGATAGCTGCACTCCCCAGACATTACTAAATGAGCAAACTGGCAGTTTACAGCTACCCCTCAACGTAACCTGCATGTTTTATAGATGAGAAGAATCTGACTAACTGTCAGAGAATGAAAGCACCTCTCAGGATGGTACCATTATGGTCTCTCAGTAAAATGAGACAGGCCTTTATGGGTGTTTATCATTGCACATTTCACCAACTTTCTTTTACAGCCCAAAAGGAGATGGCAACAAAGCTTTAGAGAACGTTGAGGCTTTTATTTCATTAGCCAATATGTCAGATTGATCAGAGAGCACGAGGAATGTTCCGGTGCTTTATTATTCAGACAGCAATTAAAGTGAGAGCACTACTGTAAAAAGATCAAGTAAATACCTACTGGTGTCTGCTAACTGCTCCATTCCCCACAGGACTTTTAATGTTATGCTTGTTTCATGATGAGGAGCCTTGGTGCCTTTCTGTTTATATTGTGTTTATCAACCCTGCCACTCTTCACTTGACTTTACTTTGCTTTTACTAGTGATGAGCAGCAACATTAGTGTGCAAGCAGCATTGGTTTTTAAAGTGTGATATGCTAATAAATGTGTTTTTAGATTTAATTTAAAGATGGCCAGAGTTTTGTGTCAGTAATTGAAATCTTTTAATTTGACTATTTGCATGTCAAATATGCAGATTTTGTCCCTGAGCTGTTTTCTTGGCAGCGTGGAAAAACAGAAACTGCATCAAACCTTGGGACAAAACTCTGAGGAGCTCTGTCAATCCAAGTTAATGAAATTCTTCTATGGTTAGCTGCTTCTAAAAACAGGGTGTTTTTACAAAGAATTGTGTTTACAGTAAATACTAAGTAAACCAATGAATAAAATGTAAAAACATTTTTCTTAAGGTTTTCAATGTAGCGTTATGGATATGAAAAAAAAAGACTCTTAAAGCACATTTTCATAATTAATGATGGTGATTTAGCTTCACCCACTCCATGGCCTTTTCTGTCTTAGAAACAATGCAAGAAGTACCCAGAGGTTACAGGAGATATGGTCACAAGTTTGGAGCCAAATCGCAAGGTTTCACTACATTTTTCTCCTTACCACTGGGAGGTCATCAGGAGCTCATATGCCTGAGAAGTGCTGAATTAGCTTCAAGTGGACAAAGATGGAGACTCGCAAGGAATTAGCAAGCAGGTAGAACAAAAGGGCTTACTTGGAAGCTAACGGGGCTCATCAGTTTTCTCAATTAGTTGGCTGCTAGGAGACAGCAATTGAAACGACTTTGGCAACAGGGTTTTATTACAGTGACTTGGAATGGATGACCACGAAGGTGAAGTCTTTATAATTCCTATATTATGGGATTCTGGTGCAATAAAAGCATCATAAGTAATCAGTTTAATGGTATTACTGAATTTCTGCAAAGTGCAAACCTTATACAGTTACTGCATTCATGCAAGTGCAGTCTTCTAATTGCTAAAGTCAGAAGCCTTCATTTTTATTTCAGAGCTTAACAACATTTACTTCAGTTCAGTTTATTCCCAAAACAGTCAAAACACACACACAATGATAAGGGATAATGGAGAAATGTGAAATGTGAAAACACACTGATAAGCATTCTGAAGCTTTAGGAAAGGGGCCCAGGCACTGTGCAGATAGTCTATAAAATATGTGTTTACTAACACATTTTCTAGATTTGGAAAAGATCATTACTCTAAGCACTAGTTAAATAGGTAAAATGCAGTAGAGACAAACGAGCCAATTTAAATGAGTTTACAACCCTGATTCCATAAACATTGGCATGCTGTGTAAAACAAATGAAAAAAGAATGCATCAAATTCAGAGATTATATTTACACACACTGTAACAGGTTGAACATAAAATGTGTCGTCTTTCACATTCTGTTTTATTTACGTTTTAGACTTTTTTTGGAATCAGGGTTATAGTTTTGTTTCTCTTTTGTTCAGATGTCACTGTTATTATTAATTACAAACCTTTTAGGCAGCACAACTCAGCATCTGTCTCCCGCTGGTAGTGTTGCGTGTGAAGACTGAGATTTAGATAAACATTGGTCGTTAATGGCTGTCTCAGACTCAGGTGTGAGAGGGCAGGTGTCACACACCTGTGATACAGACCAGGCACCGTCGGGAGAAAGACGAGAGCTGCTGGCCTTCTTATTGCCTTACAAATGCCACAGGCCATCAAGCAAACATGCACCCCGTCCTATCCCATCACAGTAACTCAATAGCTCTCTCCACACCACCCTTCAATGTCTCAACACCTTTCCAAGGTTGAAAAATGCCTCACACCAGTTGGCTCCCCAGGATGTTGACCCGGCAGTGCAGGTCATCACTCTGAGACAAAGAGATTCTTATCAGCCCGGTCGCCTTCTCCTCGCCAACCTCCATTCACTGCCCCTTGCACGGTGAGCGATGACTTCTCTGAAACTTAATATCAGTGATATCATCAAGGTGCTTCCCTACTACTCCCTTAGGATTGAGAGTGGTGTTGTGAAAAAATACTATCAGGCACTTGGCTGACGGAGGGCGCCTCCAGGGAGCCTTGGTCAGTTTGGTCCCATTAAGTGATGTGTAATACAAGACTTAGACAGAGACAGTCTGACAGCGAGTGAGGAAGGCAGAATGAAGAGGTTAATGCTCCACAACCAATGGAGAAATTATAAGCTGCCCTTCTGCTCAATCCATTATGTTTCTCATTGAAACTGTTTTGCATTTTAGTAAAATGCTTAGCTCTCCCACACTCTTTTAAAAGGGAAAAAAAAGTGATAGCTATATGCATGTTTCATATGGAGTTTCCTAAAGTGAATTAGGTAACTGATGATTGTTTGCTTGCTCCGTTTACTTGGGATAGCTAGTGTAATCAGGACAGTACAGTATTCCCGTACAGTGAAATATGTGCTCATCATAATACCAAACAGTAATTGGGCTAAAGTGTTTACACGCCTCGGCATACTCGATAATAACCCAGCTTTTATGTTAAAGCTTCTAGCAACTGGGATATGATTTTAACTGGGTTATTATAATCAGGCATGATGGTTGGCATATGTAAGCATCCTATAGGTCTTAGAAACTCTGCAGTGCATGTAAATGTATCCAGTAAGACTTCAGTTAAAATGCTTATTTACAAAAAAGAAAAATCCCCTGTGGTGCCAATTGGATGAAATAATTTCAGTTGGATTATTGTTGTGCATGACTGAGAAGAATATATGTGGATATAGAAAATCTTCTAATGTTGATAGGCTGATGAGACTGCTTTGCTGGTGAAAAAAAGATTGTTAAATCTGTTTCAGTGGAGACAATGCTTTGCCCTTTGTAGTAATCTCACTTTGTTCTGCATGGGTAGCAAAGCAAAATGCAGTTTGTCATTTAGTTTAATAAAATAGGATGTGTGTTACCTGCATGGACAGGCACGTTTCTCTTTGTTTTAACAGCAAAACAATGCACTTTCATCTTCTTTAGCTAATTAAAATTGCAACTTTAGTAATACAAATGATGTAATCACATTAATAGGATAATATGCAAAAATGAGGCAAATATTTTCTGACAATATTTGTACTCTGAGGCATCACTCGGCCTCCAGTGTGCATTACCTCTGCAGAATATGCACATTTATATTCAGTCCCTCAGAGTGTATTCATAAAGTTTTCATGAGGGGTGAATTAATTTGATCCCTGAATGCTTAGCTATTACAACTTGTATTGTGGCTGTCAACATGCATCGAAATCTTGGACAGAGGAGATGTCTAAGCTCCATGCAATCTCATTACAAACAACTGAGACCTCATTTCAGATATATTGTCTTTACTGTCATCATTCTCAGTCACAGTACGAGCTGATTCATGTATTTTCTTGAATAATTAATGAAAATATTAAAATTATGTGATAATAAATTCCTGAGATGGTGAACCAGTGGCTCATCGAAAGCTCAAAATTAGATATTTTTTCCCATCTCAGTTAAGAAACACTCACCTAATCTGATGAATCCACTGTCTTCTAGTCAATCAGCCAAGCTCACAGATTGTGTACCCAATACCCTCTCTGCTTATCAACTAATCACAACAGAGTGCTATAATCAAATAATCAATGAGCCATTTGACCAGAGTCAATATCCTACCTTCCAAAGCTGCCAATTTAGGTTTCCATTTATCAGCGTGATCTGACACTTGGTTCAATAGAACACCATTTCATACTATCCAACCTAATAACATGATCAGTTAGCTTTACTTTAGCTATGTCTGCAAAGCAGATAACTGTCAATATGTGAGCAATTTGTCCTCTGTTTCGAAGATGGACAGTGTGTAAAAATTGACAGGCCCTCCAATTTGGCAGTCATTTACCCCAGAGGATCAGTGTAATGCAGTGTGCATGAGCAGCAGAATGAGCATTTATATTTTGGGCATTTAGCTGTCACACTTGAGAATGACATATTAAGAGGAACACAACCGCATAGGCTCAAATGCCTTGTTTTCAACATTATGAGAGAGCAACAGTCATAGCCCACAAACTATAGATCTAATAAATATATCTGTGTTGCAGTATTCATGTATAATGGTACATGGGGGAATAAACAAGAGCATGACAGAAAAGCAATGTTTTTTTGTCCTTTCTTTTATCTGTAGCGGTGGAGAGAAAAGTGGCAGAGGACATCAAACACATGGCTATTATTTTCCCTTTGCGCTGAACAGTTTAGAAATGGAAGGAAAAACAGAAAGCCTCAGCTGCCTTTTTGCATGGCAGGTCTTGACATTAGGGTGCTTCCACTCCCTCATAATGAACACGGCTGTCTGCTTTGGTTGCAGGCCAGAGGTGGTGTGGCGTGGATGGGGGAACCTGTTTCATTAGCAGCAGTGAATAGCCAAATTTCAGTTCTCAGATGGACTGTGACATGGTAGGCCAGGTTTTCCAGGGGACTGAACTCTGTTGAACTAAGCCGCTGTCAGTCCAGATGGGGTCTGGCCACAGCAGATTACCCCTCCTTCACTAGACTGCTGTTGGCTCTGAAAAAATATTCAGAAAGTAATACGGAGTAATCCCTCACTTCACCATGGCATTGCCATTCATGACACACAATCCCTTTGACACTTGTCAACAGCCCACAAAACATGACACTATTGTACAAAATGCAGTTTTAAACTTTGATGTGGTTTTTCTGTTTTTTTATTCTTGGTGGTATAAGATGGTAGAAAATACAGGAAGCAGTAATGACTGATACCATTTTGATATATTTTATAACAAGAAAGCCTTTCAGTTTCAGGACGAGCAGTATTAATGGAAGGTGTGAGAATATAAAGACACACTGAAATTACTTTCCCGCCGTCATCTTCCCATTGTCAGTAACAGCTACAGACAAGGATGATCAAAAAACAGCCCTGGATATATGACCCAGATGACCTCATTACAACCAGCACACATCTTTCTAAGAAGACTAACACAAAATGTATATTAAGTTTGGATTTTACCATGGCAATGACACACACAGACCCTGTTAACACTCCCAACTTGTCAATCAGCTGATGTAGCATAAAAAGCAAAATTCTGGATAGGAAGGAAGTTGAGGTGGATGGATGGATTAAACTAATTCAGGACTTTATAACAGGACAAAGCTGTTCATGTCCCATGTTAAGCAAAAAGTTCAAACTTACATCAAGTACATGGCATACTACGGTCTTTTTCAGACACTATGGGACTCGCCATACTGATCCCTCTTATCTATTTCACTAACTAAGTTCGGTGTACAGTATAAAGTAAAGTAAAGCTGAAGAATAAGATGTGATAATCGATAACCCTGCTATACAAACTTTAGTCTAATGCTACATTCAAAAACCAGAATGTATAATAAAAATATATAAATAGTATATTTTCTAGTTTTTCTAGACTCACTAGAAACCCCTTAGGTTGGGTAGCTTGGCGGGAAAACTCCCACTACTCCAGATGGCCTGACCACCCTTATTCAGTACAAAGTGAAGCAGGAATTCTGAGACATATGGCTCATCTCTAGTAAATGCACTAAGCAAAGATTGAAGCACGGGTTGGGCATACCTCATTGTTTCCTTAGTGAGCGCTATTGTTTGGTTTTCTTCTTGTCACCAAACGCATCCAGACAGTGGAAGACTGTCTGAGGTTAAGCTCTTCAAAACAGATGGCTGAAATCTGCTCAGCTCTTGGGGTTAAATACCCTCTTTATTTCCTCAGGTACCCTAAGTGGTATTTGTGTTTTACAGAAAGCTAGTGACATTAAGGTCAAACTGTTGATGAGTTGGGTGTTTACTATACTTTACTGCTTTAAGTTAATCTCTGCATTTACTTGCTCAACACCTTGTTCCCTGGCCATATGGTCAGGGAGAAGCATCTGAACTAAATCCACTAAAATAAGTATGAGGATTCCTTTTACCCTGAATAAATACCACCCATAGTCTCGACCACATCTTTAGGGAATTGTGGGAAAGCGTCTCTTCTTTATAGAAGAGGGGAGCCATGGAAGGGTGAGCAGCTCAGAGCCAGAAAGGGAACTAGTTAAAGGGGTTAGTACACAAGGGAGGAGGGAAATCACAGAGGGCGTAGATGGACTTTTACACAGTGTGGGCGTGAAGAAAAGAACCTGGAGGATTTCAAAGACGCTACTCCACATTGAGCGGTTCAGTGCCTCTCACTGCATCTCCTTGTCATTCACATAGCAGAGGAACTGGATGGACAGCTGGGCTTCGGCTCAACCAGTAGCTGGGAATGAGATGGGCTGTGAAAGCGAAGGGCCGAGTCTGAGTCATGGTGTGGCACAGGGAAGAAAGGGAAGATGAGTAGAAGAATCAGAGGGTTGGTCAGAGTGGCCATTAACTCCAATTGAACCTTTCGTTTGTCAATAACCATGATTACTCGCTGGACCCTCGAGCGTGTGGAATGACAGGGTCATGACCTGCTAAAACTCCCTGTCTATCATCGCATCACAGGGGAAGACACAACAGAGCACATTTAACAGTGCTTCCTCCAGTAACAAACCTTAACTCGCAGCATGCAAATATACATTCAAAACATCCATTTTGTTTGTGCTTTGTTGGTCAGTGATGTTTTGTTTTCATTTAGCAACCTATACACACAACATTTCAGTTTTTTAGAAGGTACTGAAGACTCTGAGATTCATTCCTCCCTCCTGTGCTGAGCAATGCCCTGTTTAGCAATGCATTGAGCCACTCTCACACAGTTGCCTAGTTGCATATTCACACCTGGAAGTAGCAAAGGGAAACCACAGTGTTGGTCGGCCACTGAGGAGTTGGAGGGTTAAGTGAACAATGGTGATATACTTGCCCAGATTTATCCCTCCAGTCTGAGTTCAAACCAGTTACCTTTCGGCACAAGTCTGCTTCTCAAACATCCAGGCCAACAGTAGATTTTGTCTTAGTGTATTGAAAAGACTACAAGCTGTTTAGCGGCAAACTTGCCTTATACAAAGTCATCAAGTTTGTGATTTTTGTTTGCGGGCATGCACATGCTTTTCGACTGCACATTTGTGTTTGTGGCACTCCTCTGTCACAATTTGTCCATCACTTCTGTCAGTAGCGTTAAGTGTGTGAAGTGTGTGTGATGTTGGTGATGCTAATGCTTATCCCCCTGATCAAAGCAGACCCAAGAGAGAGATGTGAATGATGCTGGAGAGTAATCTGTCATGGAACATACATCATGTCTTATGTGGTCCTGACGAATGTCAGACTGGCAGAGCTTGAGTGGGAGAAGTAAAAGGTTGTCAGGAAAGGTCCCTGCCCGGTGAATTAAATAAATGTTTCATGAATTTTAAACAGCTTGCTGTTTGTCCGCCTGCAGTTTTAAAAGACCAAAGGTTTAGGAAAAAAACAGAGTACAGGCTGATAGAAGGAATCTGCATATATTTGCATTCATTTTGCAACACGTTAATTTTCCTCCTTCTTTTAGAAGTGCATTTACAGTGACTGTGCCTCTTTCTCCACCGTGCCACAAAATTGTCTTTCTAGTATGTCATTTTCTGTACTTACTCTGGGATCTTTTATTGTGTTCAGAAAATCAAATCTTTTTTTTTACTCTCTTTTATTTAGCTGCTTTTGAAAATGTTTTTTCTTTCAGTCAAGGTAAAATCTTGGATTGGTCATGGGGGAGGTTTACCATTGTTGTGCAAATTAATTTTGTTGTGTCCTATTCTCTCAGTCTTTCTGATTGCTTTATTTTATTACATTTTGTAATATCAGATTCAGCTCTTATAAAAGAAGAATTGAAATTGGGTTTAGTGAGTAATTGCCAATGCTCATCTGCTTGAATCTGTAATTTACATAATGATAGTTAAACAGCTAATGTCTCTTTGGTTGCAGTACTGTACAGGCCAGGGACTCGTATGACAAAGAAACAGATGCTGCTGAACTTTTTGCCCTGTGCTTACAGCCACAGCCTCCTCCATCTTGCTTATCTCGCCTTTTTTTAACGCATGTTGCTCTTAACAAGCTTTCCATCTCACCTTTACTGAGGAATTCGAGCTAGGTGACCCAATTTAGTTTGAAGAATTGCCTGTCTATAGACCCCCCCTCCTTTAATTCTAAAGCTCTATTCTTGGATACTGAGTTTAGCCAATAATTGACTTTCTTAATGGTTAGAGCTAATTAGAGAATTCATAATTTTGTAGAAATACTTAATTAACTTTGTCCGGTTTAGATGTGAGTAGGGAGACCAGGGTTCATATCAGCAGGTGTTTGCTTAAGTGTCCCTAAGTAAGACATCTTTCATTCTTTCACATTGAATTGGACAGTCAAAAACCCAAATGAGCAGGGGGGTGTCCCAAAAAACATTTCTTTGCTGCTTTGAAGCTTCAGTAAGTATGACCTTTTTAATATTTGAATGGGGTACAGAGGATTCACCAGGTGCAGCAACTCCATGTTCTGGCGGTTGCTGATCACAGCCTACATAGCCTACCTGCTTAATAATGGTAGAAGCACATATATCAAGGAAATAATTAACCAATCAACAAAA
>CAFUXE010000706.1:310622-325495 GCA_903364295.1 Serranus cabrilla
CTTTTCCCTCAGAGACTTCTCTTTTGTCATCCATGCACAGGGAGAGCTCCATTTTTGGCTCCTTCAAAAGAACAAACAACTTCCCCGCACCATTTGAATACTGATTATTATGCCAACGGTCAAAGTTCGAAGCATTGGGGTCACACCTGCAAATAGCTAAACTAAATAAACACAAAAATAATAAATGCATGAGAAGTGACACCGTCTTATATGTAAAGGAAGTAGGCGTGGTTGGTGCCAGTGTCTGAAGCTCCATTTTCCTTTTTGTGTTCCTGTAGTCAGATGGATAGGCCTGGCTGTGGTGACAGCAGGGAGGGGGAGGTCGACACAGGGTTTTATACTGATTGCTCCTTGATTATAAGATCTACAGCAGGTGCAGATGAGAGTTCTCATTTTCTGCTTACTTGAGTCTCCCCAGAAACTGTTTTAATTATTAATAGCTTAGCTATATTTACATGCACGAAGAATTCTGATCTTTAATCTGTCAATTGCTTTTCGGTCTAAGCATGTAAAACTGTAAATGTTGTGACTCGATTTGTGTTAAAGGAATATATAAAAAATGTTCTGCACACCCAGAGGGACTTCATATACTGTTAGACATAAACACAGCAGATGAATTAATACTTTTTTGAGGCTGAGGGCAGATACATTTAAATGGTAAACATTCCCATATTGGTTCTGGTTACTGACCTCAGAAGCTACACTGTCAGGTTCCAGAAACACTTGCTCAGTAGTTACCATAACTGCTCTGTTCTCTTTGGCAGTGCTTGTTTATTTGTTTAATATTTGAAGAAGAATTTAATTTCCTCTGTTCTGGCATCTGTGAGACAATATAATGTGAAGATTCTGTTGGATTGGAAATGTTTATTATGGTTTGATGTGTGAATATGTAATTGGATAGTAGAAGACAATATCCTGCTACACCTGGACAGAGGAAATTCTGGACGTGCCACCCCTATTAATAATACACATAAGAATAAAAATCGGAGATGCTCTTTTGCGAATGCTGTTACGATGAGAAACTGTACAGTGACAGCATGGCACGAAAATAATTAAATGCAAAGGGGGAAACAAGTAGGGATGTCCTTGATTTAAGAAATCTTTCATCCATTAACACTCAAATATGATTTTGTCAACTAATCGATTTTATCGATAGATCTCTAAAACTGAGTTTCTCAACAAAGAATTAAGCAAAAGCACCCCTCTAAAATTCTGAATATAGAAAACAACAAAAACAAAACAAAAAAACTAATCTACCAAAGACATTTTACTTAACTTAGACTGAAATAACCAATTAAATGACAGTGGTACCCTTAAAAGTGAGTTTAACATGACAAAGCATTTCCCGGAGCATTGTGTCAGAGGTGCAGCAGTTTTATGTCTCCCATTGTAGTTATAATGCCTCAGAAACATTCATTGCATCCTTAAATTGACCCTCTGCCCTTTGCTATTTCATTCATCAGATAAAATAAAACATTAATCCACCTTTATAGTGACATAAAATTGAAACTAAAATTACTTCATATGGGCTCCTGGCTTGGTTTCCGTACTGGATTTAATCTCCATGTCTTTTCCCCTGGCCAAGGGACAGAGGATAAGTGTGAGCCGGCCACACCGAACCCTGACGCATCTTACTCTTATTGGGTAATGGCTTGAGACAGGCCTTATTGACCTGCCTGACTGATGCAGCTCCACAAGGTTTTCATTACAAACCTTCCAGCTTACTAAAAGGTCTTTTATATTAGCTGGGACTCTATCTCTATTTGAGAGACATTTTCGTAATAACTACTTGAGGGGAAATAACATTGCTTTATTGAACCACGGGTTAATTCAATAGCCGAGTGTTGACAGAACCTGTAAATCCTGTGTTTGCTGATGACCTCAGACTGAATATGCTCTAATGTCTTAATAGTGTATCGGCACAGGAAGTAGTTAACCACTTTTTGTTGGTCCGTTGGCCACACGAATTCTTTTCTCCAGTATTAGATTGACTCAGTTTGTGTCTGGGTTTGTATTCTCAGATGGATACCTGGAAAGACAAACTTGTAATGACTCAATAAGTTTCAATTCAGCTATTGCTCAGAGATGTGATGAAATATGATGTGATACATTACAACATGATTTAGTTAAAGGCGTCTCAGGCGTCCCAAGCAACCTGCACTCACATGCTGTTTTTCAAATGATTCCACTGTCAAATTGGCTCGCTCAGGAGTCGGTGCATCACACAGAGGACCGCATTACTGTCTGGGCCAGCTGAGTTCAATGCGCAGTTGTTAGAAAAATGGCTATGGCCAAAATAGTGGGCAAACTAAATTACTATCCATCTATTTTGTAACTGGCCATGTGTATCTGTCCATTTTGTTTTAAATTACACAATGAAAACTGACAGCACCACACGTTCTGTAGTAGTGATTTGTGTTGCCCTTCAAACATGCAGAAGTCTGTATCTGATTTCCTTTTTAAAACAAAACCGTCCAGCAAAGGAATGTAACTGCATGTGTATTTGATTGTTTTCTACAAATCTGGCTCATTAACATTACACTTTATTTTTTCAGTTTATCGCTGACGCGTCATGTCATTTCAAGGGTAGGGGTTAGGTTAAATGGTCGGTTTACATTTTTAGTATGATAAACAAAATAAGATTATATTTCATTCAAATGTTTTTGTTGCTGCTAAAATAGAACATTTTCTAGCATCACTCCTCGTTTAAAAGTGAAAATATGTGGTTTCACTGAGCTGCAGACTGTTTCTTCAGTTCAAGGAGATGCCAGAGATGAAAGTAAAATGACTTCTGGGGCTTATGGTATAGAAACACCACAGATATGAGAGAGGATAACAGTCGAGTGCATGCGAGGTGCAAGTCTGTGTGTTTGTGTGAGAGACTGCCAAACAGAGCAGAGGCGGAGGGGGGTATTACTACCAAATGCACAGTTCAATAAAGTCTTCTCGTGCTATTGAGGTTGATATGTGTGATTTCAATTTTATTTTATTTCTGACACTACTTTTCTCATCTATTGCATCTCTCCGAGACCGTAACATGGAATATTTCAGCAGTGAAGCAGCTACAGTCAAATGGCATTAACTGCTGTAATATGAGCAGGTATAGTCCTACCATTTTAATAAAAATGCCTTCATTGTCTTTTATTGAAATAAATGGTTTGTTTGTGTAAACAAACTGAAATGCCATATTTGCAGCAATTTTTCATATTTCATTATGATATGGCTCGATCTGTTCTTTTTGCATCAAGCTGCAGCATCGCACACTTAAAGCGGTGCTTCTACTAACCGAGCACCAGACCCCTAACTGTGGGTTCATCATTTTAAACTCTTGTTTTGCATATCCTCATTGTTTAAACTAAGTGTCTCAAGCACCAGAATTATGTAAAATTCCACTATTTACTACAATGACCTGTGTAGTCACACTTTATAGTTTGAATCCTTTGTATCAGGCTGCATGTACCAGTGACAATGACAATTCAAACATAAGCACAGAACTAGTTTCACGTCTTTAAAATGGAATCATATGACAATGGCCCATCTGAAACTAAATATTTAAAATATTTGAATGGAATAGCTAGGAAGATTATGAAACACTTGGAAGAACTTGTTTGCATGAGTTACAGTCGTACTTACACAGTTATGGGTTACAACCTTCGGCGCAGTATGAAAAGACTGAAAACTGCAGTCCCTGAGTTTTTCTGTGAAAGAACTGGTATGACAGGAGAGAGTGTTTTAAGGCACATTTTGTAATAAAGGCGAGAGACGGCAGGTGTTAATGAGACAGAAATGTGTCTTGTCTCCTCTGCCTCCCAGCACCGTAATTGTAGGAGGCCTTTTGTTGACAATCCCTGGAGGAAAATTGCAGGCACTCTCTGACGCCTGGGCAGTCTGATCCTATTACCTGACTCCGTGCTAACATCAGCTTCAATCAGCAGGTAGAGCACTACCACATACTTCCCTCACATGCTGCTCTTTTGTCTGTGAGGTCTGATTTGCTGTGCAAAAGGAATAAGAATAGCCTGCTGTTAAAATACGAAACCTCAGCTTAGAAGTTTTACACCATCTGGCATCATTAGTTTTACTTCTTGCACATATTTGGCACCTGCTAAGCTCAGGTAATAATTTATTTATTCATCTTGCCCACAATTTTGATCCTAAAACCGCTGATATTTTTCAAGTAGGTTTTTTAATAATGGCAAAAACCAAGCCATTCACATGCCATGGAAATAAGCTGCGTAAAAAACATTCCTGCCATGCTTTGATTGAAAAGCAGATCACCATTACCCCACTTTATCTTTATATGGTAAACAGTTGTTAAGTGCTGTATTCATGTTTTAAATGTCATGTACAGCCCTTTTAAAGTATATGTGAATAACCTTAAAATAATCTTCTCATGGCACCACTGATGATTCCATTTTCCAATTCTATGCCTCTTTGTCTGCTTCAGATTTGTTGAATGAGAAAGTTCGAAAAGTTTCCCAGTTGCAGGACCACATAACTGTGAGTTAGATGACAGTTTTTCCTCATTTTCTCCCCAAGCTGCCACATTTGATTTGTCAGAATACTCAAGAAAAAGAGAAATCTCAAAAAAATCCTTTCGCTCACGTTATGTAAAGCTTATATAATAGAGGGATGGAAGAGGCTTGTCTGAGTAGGTGACTCTGCTGTGGGATAGGGAACAATTTAAATGTCCCTCCTCATGACTCTTCCAAATCCCTCCATTAATCATGAACTCCCTTCCTTCTATGAAATATTAAATCTGAATGTGGTTGTGAGTGTTGGAGCAGAACTACCCGGCTTTCCCTGGACTCTCTCCTTTTGTTATCTGGTGCTTACTAGGCATAGACGTCCAAGATGGTTCAAGACAAATGGACCAAGAGGGAGGCCAAGTAATCAGCCATGAATTTCAAGTTTGAAAGAGTAGGCGCTAATTAAATTTGACTTGTCCTGATAAGAAGTTTAAGTCCAAGGTTAGCATGAAGAATGAATGGAGTAAAAAATAAAAACTTAATTTATTCCTAAAGCCAAAGGCGAATTTCAGTGCAATTGTTATAAGAGGACATTAGTCTTCTGTTCACATGAACTATTTTCAAAAGTGATAATAATAGCTTTGTAATTAAGTAGATTGTTATACATCTGAATAATATATCACACATGAGCACATCTCTTTTTAAGCATATTGTTAATAAACTGCTTTCTGTGGCCTATGTGTAAACATGCATAGGCCTAGTCAGCCGCAAAACAAATGGCTGTGTTGCGGTTATTAGCTAGACAATGTGCTGTACGTCATGTGAAAATGCATTTCTCAGATGGGTTGTCTTAGAAATATATGGCTTCTTTCTCTCCGAGCAGCGATGAGTCAGTTAGAACAGTAATGAAGTTATTTTTCCACAGAGTGAGAAATGGGAGAAAGAAGGGGAAATCAATAGTGATATCTTGAAGCTAGAGTCTGCCATCTAATCTCTCAGTGGTACTGGAAGTGCTTCATTTGGCCTTTTTGATGCTTCCCCACCCACACTCTGCTCACAAAAACACCTACTCCCCAGTGTTTCTTATAAGTAAACATGCATAAATGGACCTCATACAAGCCTGGAATATCAGCTTACCCATGCAGTAGAAATGCAGGGAAGTGCAGACAAGTTTCAGACGGAAGTTGTGTAAGAACTCTGCTCAGGCTGGGTGCTAAAATATAAATTATTTTTCTCCTCCGTTAATCATATTTTATTTAGTTGTTATGGTTCCACTTTATCCATGTGTGTGTCCAACTGCAAAATTACTCATGTTGTATTAAAAAAGGATTTTCGAGACATGCATGTAGAGAACTTTGACTACAGCGGTAAATGACCTAGCACAGACATGTTTTGGACTTGCCTGCTGTATGTTAATTAACCCCTTCCCACACATATTATTGGCTGCTTGTGAAATCGGCTCCGGTTACAGTGCTGTGTTAGCTGAGGAATTTAAATCAGCAGTAATGGATGAGGGCCCATAAAAGCACCTGCACATGTGATGTTAATGCTCTGCTTCACATGATCTAGCATCTGAAAGGGTGAATCTAAAGGCCATGAATAAATCACACGCTTTCCGCCAAGAAGATCTTTTGCTTTTCATGTTTGCTGGCCTTCTTTCAGTGCAAGAATGGGCAGAGTTGGTTCTCTGCTCTCACACAAACCATAAAGTGGAACCACAATCTTGGTGTGAGTGTCGGGTTTGAGCAGAGGCAGGCAGCCAGCGCTACTGTAGACTTTAAGTAACATGACGAAAGACTAGCAGATCCTCTCTTAATCTTTGTGGCAGGAAAGGCTGCGGTGTTGGAAGACATCAACCACCATATCATAATCAGAAAACTGCTCGATAGGCTCTTTAAAAAAACACATCCATATTTCTAAGCCTGTTTCCACTCAGGACCTGCTACCTTTCAATTTAGCTCAAAATCCGCTAACTATGTAGCGCAGGAGAGCATCATTTGATACCCATAGCACACACAACAACAACCATAGTACTGCCATATTCATCATTATGCTTTAAGGGTGACTCTGGACTGTTCTTCTGGATTCCTGAGTACTTTAATTGTTTCCTTAATCCTTGCAATGGCTCATCAGATAATTTCTTTGTCAATATTATCAATGTTATATTATACATGTTATATAGGGAGTTCTGGGTCTTTTTCTGCCTCTAGGTTTCTTCTTGAAAATTGTGAAAACTACAAGGATACAGAAAAAGACATAACACCTGAAAAAACCCATTGGTATGGTAGGATGTGAAATGGGTTTCAATCCTGATTTCCATGATACGCTAACACTTGAAAAAGGACAGTGGTTTATTTCTTTGTGGTGTGGTATTGCCATCTGTAGCAACTGCTCATTAGTGATGTGTGGGCTTACATTAGAAAATGCTGTTGGATAACTCAGAGCTCACAGGTTCAGTTTTCCACCATTAATTCTATCTATAGACTTCAGTGTAATGAGAAGTGACAGAGTAACACAGAAAGATACCCGAATGTAAATAATTAAACATATTTCATTGCCTCTACTACTCTTAGTCAAACTCTCCTTAGATCTGAGCAAACAGGGTTGTTTGACCTTACCTCACCTCCCAGCTGTGGTCATAATTCATCCTTAGTCTTAACCTTCCTACTGCCACTACAGGTTTGGATGTACATTCCGCTCTCTGCAGGAAATACGGCTTCACAGAAAGTGGGAGACACAAACAGGAAATACTATAGAAAAGGGCTTTTTTTTCACCAGAGCCAAAAGGCGCCTCAGGTAATGTCCCTGACAGTCTCTCACTACAGGAAAGCTGTGTATGTAAAGATCATTTAGTTATTTTCAGAAAGAACACTGAAGATCCTTTAAAGTTAAAGTCCCTCTTTTATCGACCATGTATACAGGACAATTTGGTGCTATGGTCTCAACTCTCTTTTGGTCTCACAGTATGTTATATCTACAGTTGGAATTAATAGGTGTGTTTGGACCAAAGTGTCCTGGGGACTCCCTGAGAGGAACTACTCACTGGGGAGATCCCAAAAGAACTACACACCTTCAAGCTGGCTGTTGGCACTATGGTTTTTCCAGCCAACTTTAGATGAAACCGCTCTCACTTTGAAAGCAGCCTCATCCAACGACTGCTTTAAAGAATCTACTGTTTATCAGATTAGACAAGAATTGGCTAACTAGCGCACCCCACGGCCCCTCCACGACCCTCCCCAGATGACTGATTAGCTAAGTTCGCCACGTTTTTATGCTACTCTGGTTACAGAAAATCAACCAAACAAAGTTGTCACATTGTAGGAAAGAACATTGCTATTGGCAGATGACTGACGAGAGTGTGGATCCCACATTAAATTATTGAATTAAAACTAGTGGTTGCCGGTAGAGTAAATAACAGCCTAAAAAGGCCTTTCAAAATGGAATTCTAATGACTATGATCTTTCATTATCCTTGCAGTGCAGGCACAAAAAAAGTGTTTCTTAGAAGTATGAAAAGGTTCCTTCATATCCTATTTATATTATAATAGTCTGAAAAATGCTGTTGCCTGGTGCTTTTAGACCATATCATTTTTAGTAAAGCTAATGTTAGGGTTTTGGCCATCTTAATAGAGAAAGTCAAACATCCCTTAATGGATGAAAGAAAAGCAAGAAAGTAATTTTCTCCACTTTTTGTTAATTATTAACTCTGCAAGATGTAATTCATGTGACAGAATTGACTCTTGATGTCTGTGTTTCTCACCTCATGCCTGCTATTGTTAACCTAACAAACAAGACTCCCCTGAAAGCCAACTGGAAGGTGTTGGGGGACAAGGGGGATTCTATCTGTTATGATATACTGAACTGAACTGGAACCGTGTGACTAATCGGTTGGCAAATAATTAACATTCAGACAGTAACAGTTGGTGTCCAGTCATTGATCAGAGGAAGAGCACCACAAGTGAATGATATTAACAGAAGAAGGATTACTCAGCTCAGAAGGGGCGTACTCCAATCAGAGCAAAGACGGCCTTCTCATTACTAATCATGTCCACAAGCTTTCGGCTACATGATGGTGTTTTGGTCAGAATAATATATTTGCTATTAATCCAGTGACCGTTTAATTTCTTAACTACCTTTAATGGAAATATCATAATGTTGAATTGATTATTCATTGCAAAGTTCTACAGTTACCCAAACACAGTTTGTTTTTCATTTGTACCAGAGATAAATTAGGCTGAGTGAAGTGGGTGAAGCAATGCACTTGAAGGATTTACTCTGGCAGTAACTGCCCATGGCAACACACTAACTTATTTAGAGGGGGAAAGACTGTCAGATATTTCTGTACCTGTCCCAAAGAGCTGTCGTATTCTGCTCATCATTACTGAGCCTGTCGTGGCTCTCACATTTACAGGCCTTGTTTTCAAATCTTAGAGACGTTTAAGTAGCAAAGACGCTCTTAGGTACTCTGTATGTCGAGATGACATAGGAATGAATCAAGCAGAGGAAATTAACAGAGTGTAGAGCTAAATACTGCATGTTTCCATGTGTCCGTCCTCCGTTAAAAGTCCATGCCCAAGGGGAGATTTGAGACACTCAGTGAAGTGAAGTTCTCAACCTCCCTGGCCCTCTGTCTTTTGCGTTTTCAGCCACTCCACCTCTTCTCTTCTCTGGTTGCTTGCTCCTAGAGAGTCCACAGATTCAGGTCAGAGTCCGCCTTTAGCAGCTATTAAAGTAAGGTTCGGCAGATAAAGCCCTCCAAGGATAGCCATCCATCAGGGAGGTGTGAAAAGTCAGTTTTGGGCTGTCATTAGAAAGGTGGTGTTGGTGATCAGGAAAAATAGAATTGTTCATTTTTAAATGCTTTGACCCTCAGAGTTTCAATACTTCAAGCTTTAAATCCCACTTTTCTTCCACCACCTCCAACCCAGTGGACTATACATTTGAATGTCATTATGGTCCAATCCACTGAGCTCCACACCCCTGTCTCCTAGCGGCTATATGCCTTACCTGGGGTTCTTGAGGACTTTGCCTCTCTACCCACGGGACCCGGGTGACTCCTTCTCTTTTCCTTCAGGCCACATGTTAACTCAGCTTCTCTATCTGACTAAACTCAATTTCCTCCTCCACTGCCTCGAATGCATCATCAGAATGGGGCGCAGTAGAGCCAGAGTGTATTCCCAATGGCCAGATTTGCATACGTGCCACTGTACAAAAATCCACTCTCTCTGAGTCTCAGAAACAGAGGTACAGGCCTCTCTCTCTCATTGCACTAAGCTGTCTTTTTCCTTTCCTCCATTTCCCACGCCTACAGATTTATCTTATGGGTAGCATATTGTGTGTGAACTCGCATTTATACGTTTTTGTATCTGAAGTGAATCCATGACTGCATTGCAACGGCCAACATAACAGGATGGAGACTGGCATGCAAATAGCAAAACAGGATGTAAGCCAATATGAGTAAACAGTTTTTGCAGGTGCCGCATTAGACTGAGAATGTCTGCTGGCCACTTGCCTGGGAAAGCACCAATTAACAGCTGCTTTGTGTATGCCTCAAAGTGGCTCAAGTCGACTGGCCTTTTATGGAACAAAAGAAGGCCAGGTCGCCATCAAAGTAACCTCATACACTTGTACTGACTCCCTTAAATACAGTGTTTATGAAAGTCAGAGCTGCACACACTGTGGAGCTGATCTGACAGCTGAACCAACAACTTAATGTAATCTCGATGGATCATGACAGTAAAGTCTATTTTAATATGATTGTAACAGGCAGGGGATGACCAACATTAAACCGACAGCTTTTCTGTTGCAGATGCCTTGTAAAGGCATTCGCCCTTGATTGTTGTTGTGATCCTCTCACCTCACACACGGCATGTGTCTAATATAATTTCAAAAGGATGCCTTTCCAAGAGGCAAAGAGGCATCCTTTGAGGCAAAATAAAATTTGATAGAGCATAAAGGGTAATGTGATTCCCGCTAAGGAGCTATCAATTTTTGTTCATCTCTTCAGATTCCCGGCAGCACTGAGCTCCCTCTCAATGGATCTCAAAATAAAAATGTATACATTGTATTTAAAACAGAGCAGAGTGTCCGTGCGAAGAGCTGAGTATCTAGATGAGCACATGAGAGTTGTTTGTGGCCCTCGGTGTTAGACCTCACAGAGTGAATGTGTCTCTGTATGCACAAGTAGAGAAAAGGGGGTAGCGACAGGATATGGAGATGGTAGCAAAGGGATCAGTCTTTGACTAATGCAGAGACACACAAACACACAATGCTTGCTGCATGGGTGGCAGTCCCAGGCGTAGCGTATTTTTACAGCTGGACCCACATCCCATGGCTTCCACAGATGCTTCAAAGCACTTTTCAAAGCATCTATTGAGGACGCAATTGCATGTTTCACGAAAGGGACATTTTTTTTGCTCAAACCACCCAACAAACACAAAAACTGTCACAGCTGAATGTGTATTTTCACTGTTAATTGCTGTATATGGATTGCAACTAAAAAAAAAAATCTTGTCTATTGACTCAACTGAATAAGTGTGCATGAGTCCCATGCGAAACAAATGCTATATTGATATAGAATCAGGCTGTAGGCTATTTTATTTAGTTACATATGAAAATTGCTTTGCAATGCAACTCGGAAGGACACATTTGAGCTTGGACGTGCTCATTGATTCCCCAGAATAATTATGCTGCATCAGGCTCTGTGTGCTTCCTGATATCTGACTGTGGGTGTATACCTGGATGTGGCCTGTTGTATTTAACAAACTCCCAGGCTCTCTCCCTCAATGGGATTTGAGTGCAGGCAGGGGAGACTGAGATATGAGCTCATAGGAGATTAAAGTTTAGTATATTTGATTGTTTCCCTTGTGTGGTGGGGCTTTTACAATAGGTTCGGCCAGACGAGTTCAGTCTGAATTAGCCTTAGCAGGAGGGAGAGAAGGGGCGCTGAGAGGGGCCGCAGCTAATCCCAGGATATTGAGCAGGATTCCTAGGATGAGGCTGCGCTCCTTTGCTTTCCCAAGTGTGACGATGGGGTGTGTTGGGGGATGAGGGAAGGAGGTGGATTTGGGGTCTCTTTCTCTCCTCAGTCCCCATTGTCAGGAGAGTTTTCACAGTTTAGGGGCACAGTGTCTGGGATTCTCTGCCCACTGAAGTGAGTCTTTTTTGGGGGGGGAAACAGCCAGGCAGTGCCGGCCTCTGAGGATTAGGGCCCACTGGGATAATCAGGATCAGTTCACAGTGTCCTCGAAGGGGGTCTTAGTCTATGTCCAACTGAGTAGGAGAAGGGACGCCACTGTCCTGTGTAGTTGCTGGCTCTGCCCACATCCCCCTCACACCCTAATGACATCTGCTTCGCTCCTCTCTTTCACTGTTTCCAACTGCTCAACTGAAACAACCATTCAGATTCTGCATGAAATCAAATCTGGTTTGGTGTCATGGCTAATATTAGTCCTGTCTTCCAGTGAATCAGATAAAATGATATGGTAAGAAATGTTCAAGATGGATCATTTTTCATATTCTTAGTGCACCTGAATTTAAGTTGAATGAATACAATTTTAAATTAATTTAAACTTAAATTAAAGTAAATTTCCCCTTAAATAACTTGAGGATTTGTGTCCCTTGTCCCATGTCATGTATTAAAACAATGGAGGTATTGAAGTTCTGAATTGGACATCCTGCCTCTCCTTTGATTGTACCTACATATGTTATTTCGCTCTGGAACTCCGTTGTCTGGACCTTTTTAAAACAAAAGAAGTTGCAGCAGTAAATGATGCCATTTTGTTGGCAGCCACATCTGCTTTTCATATTCATGCACACCTTTTTATATCTTCTGTAGCAAACTCTACCCAAACAAAAGCCCGGGAAATGGGTGGAACTGAACAAGACAGTCACTGAGCGTGTACAATAAAGGGAACGCTGACGCAAACGGATACCCAGGTGGTGCAACCATTCTCCCTTCATGTAGCACACACATCTAGAAATAAAGCAGGAAAGTACACCTTTTTGTATAGCACCATTGTTTTTCGTTCCAACCTGAACCGTAAACACACCCTGCGCATAAACTAGGCAAAATCTCACATTTTCACGGGCTCAGTTTTGTTTCCTTACAGATAGGCAGCAGGCTCTGCTCTTTGAATCTGTCGTCTTCAGTTATATCTACAGTAAGACCCTCCATAGATGTTGTTGGCCCTGTGCTGTAACTAAGATACGGTGCTAACAAGTGCAAGTATGCGGGTGAGCTGGTGAGCAACTCCAGCACGCGCACAGACAGAGCAGTTCGCTGCACAAAGGGCAACAAATAAGTGCTTTCATATCTACCCTCCCCCTCCTCTTTGGGACAGTGGAAGGGTTGAATGGAAAGCAGGGTTGAGGGTGCGGGGGGTCACTGGGTAGTATAGTGAAACCAGTGTTGGGAACATTGTGTTGTCGGATTTCATGGTTCTGTGTTCATCTTCTCTCTTGGGTTGCATGTCTGTCATGATTTAATCAAGTTGTCTGTGAAATCTTGTTTATCCGTTTTGCATATTTATATTCAGTGTTAATTGTCATTTTGCAAATGCCAAGGAGTTAATATCTTTATGCTTAAATGTGTTGTTTCCTCGTGAGGGTGACAACACCCACAATGCGTGACATTTCATGGTTGTTCCTAATTCTAATGATGATAAACGTTGTAGTTTAGTTTTTACATTTTATTCGATCTTCAAATCATGCATTTAAATCTCACCTTTTCACACTTTCAAGTTAGTATGTGTCAAAGTTTTTTTTTATATTTAAAAAATGAAGCAAGCCCATGTATTATTGATGCAATGAAGAATTCTAAAGACTGGCTTGCATCACAGGGGTGCACTACTTGTTGCTAATGTCAGTTTGTGCTGCATACTGTGCCAAAACGTCGCAGCGGCACATCTTGTGGTGTAATTTCATAGCAGTATAGCTATCCTTTGGGGCAGGTGTAACAATATAAGCAGAAATGGCAGCATGCTATTAGTCTTATGCTCTTCTGGCAGGCACTTTGTCTCAATAGACCCCACTGCAGTCAGACGGTGTAGCTTATGCAGCATTGAGAAAAGGGTTGGTGCTCCCCTAACACAAAACATCTATTCTATTCCCTCTGCTCACAAGACCAGACCCACTTACTGGATGTTGTCACACTCACAACTCAGAGCATTGCAGTTTTTAAATGCGGTGCTTTTTCATACTTTTGTGTAATTTCATGATAAACAACATTGCCAAGGTCATTAAAGTAAAACATTACATGTATAATGTATTACTTCTCTTTAACTGTAATAAATTGAATTATATTAAGAGTTTCTCCTTGGGAAAAGTGCTTGTTTCTTTACTTTTTGTTACACCCTAGTTGTTCCTGTTTGTTGAAAATTCCAAATGTTGTCACGTCCTTCAGTTGTTATCGCTCCTGTCTCTGTCAGTTCTTGTCGTTTCATCTCATTGTTTCTCATGTCTTGTATGCATCCTCTGTGCTCTGTCTGTTGTTTGTGCATATGTAAACAGGAATACAATGAAAGGAGAACATGGACATGAAGATATTTTCTTCAATACAATGTCATCTGCATAACATAAAGAACTTTTAAAGTTTGAATCTATAGTACTGGGGCCTTGATGTAATTGGTCTATTATGTGAAACTGAAATTCCTTCATTATCCCACGGAAGAGAAGTAATTCAATGACAGGCTCTGCTTTGTGTCACATTTCCGCCCTACACTGTTAATAAGTCTCATCACTACAATAAACATATCTTCTGACTCCCACAGTATGAGATTTTATATTTTTCTTATTCCCCTCATATTATATTATCAATTAATAAATAGTGGTGCAGTCCTCCTCCATTGGTGACTACATACTGTAGGCAGAACCATATGCTACATTTCATCTGATAAAAGTAGCTTTGTTGGTCATTCCCATTCTTTCCCATAGTGGAAGTAACACAGAGGTTCGGCTCCAGAGTTGGCTGGGCGCTGATGCACAGCTGCTGCACTGCCGCTTTATTAATGGGATTCAGGAGCTCATCTGAGCGTTCCGATAATGGAACAATGGAGGACCCCGCTTTGACAATCCTTCATCTCTGAGATGCTACAATTGATCACCAATTCAATTGCTAACTGTAGAAAATTGAATTTCTAGCCCTAACATTGTTCGTTAACCACGGTGCCGATGAGATGGCCATCCAGATTAATGATAATGGGAGGCTGAGATGGCTTCTGAGACGGCCTGTGAATTTGATTAGCTCCAGACGGCTGTGGAGACAAAGAGCAGCCAGTCAGACTCTTATGTGGAAGTACTTAATGAAAACCCTGCATGGAAGGTAATTGGGAAATGTTTGTCTGGCTGCACGCTTCTCAACTTACTGTACGCAGTCTTTAAACCTATCTCCCTTCAATCTCGCTCT
>CAFUXE010000706.1:325600-355413 GCA_903364295.1 Serranus cabrilla
CACACACACACACACACACACACACACTTTATAATCATTTCCTCTAATAACATTATCTTGCTTATTGGAAGTAAAGAATCCACTTTAAAAAACATTACAAGGTAAACAAAATGCTTCTGTTTTTTAAAGTGCTGTTGTTGTTGATAGGTTTAGTTTTCATGCTCAGTGGCTAGATTGATTATGGCTCTCCTAAAATAGATTCCGCAGTACCAAGATCTAATTTTTAACAAACTTTTTTTTAAGCTTCTTAAACAGGAGCTATATTTAGTAACTGCAAATTTGTTTTTATGTCTGCTCATTAAATATTCAGCCTAGTCTTTATTGACATTGAGAAGGGAAGGTCGATAGATATTTTTGAAGCTGTTAATATTAAAAGAAATTCAAAGCAATATTCAAATTTGCAGCATTTTTAAACCATGAGTTTTCTGCAGTTTTCCATTCTGCTGCAATTATTTCTCTCCATATTGTAAGATGAGGGAAAGCAGCCAATCCGCACATTAGAAAAGCATCAAGTGTTTGTTACACATTTTTTCAAGCAAAATACCAATTAGTCAATTATAATAGAAAAATGATGATAATCTATTTCCTGATCAACATTGATAAATTACTTATTGTTACAGCATGCATTGACCATATTTATTCATGTTGAATTTTTAATTGAAGTGTGTTTTCAACCCATTTCTTTAGACACAGTTTTGATCTTGATTCTTTTGCTGCAGTTTAAGAAAAGAACCCTTTTGTGTGTTTATTTTATTTCAACATGGACCCCTGTTTTTAATTGCTTTTAAAGTTCTTTTCAGGAATGCACTGGTAGAGCATTAAGCAGAGCAATTTGATAAATGTTTCTTAATATACATTTTTATTATTTCCAACTGTGGTGGGAGCAAAACAACTGATCAAGATAATAACTTTATAGGCATACTGTATATAGGACGTTACGCACAGAACACACACATTCACACTGTAACCTGAAGACTGTTCCCTTAAACTCTGTAAGCTTGTCTCGCTAAATTCAACATAATCTACCTGAACTCCATAGCAATTTATTGTGAAGTCCCACTTAAGAGAAACCAGGTCAATTGTACTTTCAAGTTGCACTTTTTAATGTTATTAGCATTTGTGTGCAAGACAAAAAGACGACTTATTCATGTGCATGACAGACTCACCCTGTCTCCTTGACAGTCCTACTCATGTGTCTCAGCACTGACTGTTCTACCCTGGTGTCAGCCGTGCTAGTCAGACTCTGCCAATTAAGCAGTGGTAGAAATGGCTCATATTCCCTTCCCCTCTCATCAAAATGAGACTGACTCCTTTAGACTATTGAATAGAGGGATCGTGTTTAATTTGGTCATTTCTACTATTGTGTTTGACAGGCTAGAGCAGATATCCCAAGTGTTTTGATCTCAGCAGAGTGTCGTTTCATGGTTACGTGTGAGGGAAAGCAGCTATGATCAGCTTCTTGTACATTTATACCTAAAGCCATTGAAGAGTAATGACATTAAACATACTGCAGTCAAGATAAACAAGTCCACAGGTTTTGCAGTTACATGCTTTTTTTTTACCCTTTATTATTACAAGAAGGGAGATTCTCTGGATTGGAGATTAATTGTCTATTTTAATTATACCTTAGTGATTAGGGAGGAGGGAGGAAGTGAAATCCCTGTTGCTGAATCTGTATAATGTCTCCACCCTCAATGTAATAGCCTGTATTTTCAAGGATACAGTCCTCCTAAATCTGCACCTAATGGACGGACAAGGCTGCTGTCAGCACCTCAGAGGAACACGCCAGGCAGCATGCAAGTTTGTGTTGTTTGGGTTTGCATAACTGTGTTAATTTTGTGTGCTGATGGCGCGGTTGGACATTGCAAAGGGAGAAAAAGAGGTTTGAAGAGGAGGGGTGCTGCTGCTCGAAGAGAACCCCCAACATTAATATGAATGCCTGCAGATAAATGGGCTCTCACTGAGTGGGGTTCACTCACCATGGATAACCCTTAAGATAGGACACACTGTACATTGTTGCTGTTCTCTTTGTTACATTTGCGTGCAGTTCCTTTGTCACGGGCTGCACACCAGCTGTGCTTTGACCATCAGGTCGTTTGACTCCAGGGGCAAAACCAGCGAATGACAGTTTCTAAAAAAAAAAGTGTCTTGCAGTTTGTAGATAAGTGTTCGTCTATTCAGTTATTAAGGCATAATTCATGTTGAGCGTCTTTCCTAAGCTTGTGAATAGCATTGTAGAGCCAGGAATTGATTAGAAACCTGTTACATTTTGGGTGCAAAAGGCAGCCAAGGTTAATTTACTGGATGAGGAGGCCGTTATAACCCTCCCTGTAGCGTGTCTCTTCATTGGCCTATTTTAAATCCCTCCTGAAAACAGGAGTTAATTAGGAACACCAACAGAAGAGAAATCCAAGGCGAGACACCAGCTTTTATTTTAGTCAGAAAAAGCACAAATGTGTTTGCATCCACACTCAATTACTTGCCAATACATTTTTGTAAGTGCCTGCCTTGGACACTGTGTCTCTGTGCTAATTAATTTACATGGGGCAATATTATCAAAAAGTAAACACAATAGAAGCTCTTTGTGGGGTTAAACCTGCGTCTAATTAACAAAGAGCGAATTTGAAACGGGAATTAGTCTATGAAAGGGAGCTTGTTAATGAAGTGTGTGAATAGAATGAAAGAAGAAAGCATGCAGCCTTTCCCGCTGGAAGGTTAATGAATGTATGAAGCAGACCAGGAGTGTCTTTCCTCTCACTGGACTCTGGGTCCTGATACGCAGGGCCTCCCTACTTGGTGGACCTTTGTTCTGCATTAAAACTACTTAGTTTCAAAACATACCACAACGTCCAATTAACATCATCTTAATATTAACTAAAGGGGAATTAAAAGAACGCAGACCCCTCCAAGGCCAAAAGCTCTATCTTGCAATGTTAAAGAATTTGAAAAATGATTGGTGTATCCGCCCTATGATTCGGATCCGCTGCAAAATTCAATGGGATTCTACTTGGCCCATGCTACACCCTTCCACCAACTGAAAATCTGGCAAGCTGATAACCAGACAAAGAAACATTAACATAGCAGCATAACCTCCTTGGTGGAGGTAATAATATGACTTCATTATTAAATAACCTCATTTTGCATATGTATATCAGTAGCAGAGAGGGTCATATTATGGTCAAAATGACAGCCTTTCATGACTGCATTTCTAGTTTTTTACACTTAATGTGCAGTAGCATGCACATCTGTGTTTGAGATGCCATAAAGACAGCACCATACACTGTATGTTGTTGGACATTTTTTTGTGAAATGAAACTATTGGATGGATTGCAATACACTTTGGCTCAAGACATCAGTGGCGCTTGGAAGACAGGTTCAGATCACTTTGATCCCCTGACTTTCATCTACTGCCACCAGCAGTTTACCTTTTTGTTTTTTAGTAAAGTGTCTCGACTGGTTGCCGGAATTGCCATAGAATTTGGTTCAGACTTTCCTGCTCTTGTGTCCCTCCACTTCTTGCAAACTTAGCAGGTCAAAACTGTAATTTTTGCTAGTGCTAATTGGCAAGCTTTAGCATGCTAACACACTAAGTAAGGTGATGGACAGGGTTAACATTATACCTACAAAACATTGTGATCAGGTGTGCATGCTGACATTACCATGAGCTCAAAGCGCAGCTGTACAGCCTCACAGAGCCACTATAATGGCCCTGTTTTATATATGAAATGTGACCGATATCTTTAACTGTGACTGTATGAACCCAAACAGCTGCAAGCTGCTTTGGATATGCTCCCATACACATAAATACACCAGTCTTGTTTCACATACTCACATCTACCTCATGATGCAAGAATTATTTGACACTCTCATCTCAATGAGTTCATGATGCACATTATAGCATATAAAAAATTGTTATTAGGTTTTTCAGTACTATGAAAAGGGTTTGTTCTTACTAAAGCTTGTGGATAATACCAGCATCATATATAAATTACCTAATGGTCTTTGTGGATATGAAAACACTTTGTCACTGTGTGAGGTTCTCTGTTGTAACACTGCTGCTCCCTAGTTGTTGTCTCTTTGTAATATTTGGGCTGCTAGTATGAGATTTTAAAGAGTAAAAGGCTCTTAGAGGAAAACAAAATCAAATCATTACAACTACTGGTAAGACCCAGGGGATATTTAGATTTGGAGCTTCATGTGAATTGCGGCCTTGTGAGTGATGTTTCGTTGTCATCTGGAGAGACTAATATAGTGACGAAGGAAAAGGAAACAAGGGACCATTTTAGTGATAACATTTTCTTCATCTCTCCCTGATGGCACGATAGGTCCTGCAATTACCATGCGTCCTATACGTCAACCTATTTCTCTTCCACTGCATTAATTCTGCTTTTCTTATTAAGTTGTTACAGTCACTGTTTTTAATGAATGCTCACCGTCAAACTTTTGCTCATTTGACTCCAGCACACTGTCTGAAGTCAAGGCGATTGATTTTAATTGTCCCTGACTCGGAGATGAAGCTGAACACAGACAAAGTATTGGATTTTCATCCCTCATTTCAAACAATAAAGAGCCAGTGGAGTGTGGTTTTCATTACATTGGTGATTGATAAAGGCCAGGTGCCACAGGCATAAAGGAGGGTTTTAGTTCAACTTCTCTATGATTTCTTGAACTTGACAGACAAGGGTTTATATGAGTAAAACATTATTATAGTATTGTGACAGCACATTTAAAGCATTAACTTGTTCATCAGTGCTGTAAAAGCCTATATGTACATTATTATACTATATATCAAGTTCATGCACTACATCAGAAAGGCAATACAATTTTACAATCCATTTGTTGCACCTCTGCTGAAGGACAACTCACTGAATATTTTAAATGTTTTATCATTTCTTGAAAAATGTAGACAGCAAAATACTCATTGTATGCATACACATCTCCAAGCAATAAAGCTGGTGTTTAGGGACAGTACAGTCTTAAATCTTAAGTCTACTAGTAATTGGTAGGACCTGCTTTAGAAATCAGAACCAAGTACAAAGCTGTAGACTAGAGGAAGCAATGAGAGAAAAATAATCAGAAATGCTGAAAACATCCTAGACATTTGAGATGGTAACTTATGACAGATAAAGGGAAGTTTCTTTAATATCCCCCTGATAAAAGCAGGACCTGTTTTTTAACTGTGCATTTGCCAGCAGGCCCAAGTATTTCAATGTAACAGATGTCAGTACAAGACATCCTTGCCCATTCCCATAATCCCCTGGTGATAGATTAGGCTTTTACTGGTATTTTACAAATTTTTGTCTTGTTTCACATCTTTCTGCCAAAGCCTCTATTGGAATTTATCCATTCAAATAATTTTTGAAATCATAATTTTGGCAACTTCCAGCCCTGAGCTTAGTTTCTTTGTCAGGGAGAGTTTGATGTGCCTAGCCACCGACTGTTGACTTTGCCTTTTCTTCTGTAGATATTGTATCCTAAACTGATGTGATATTAATACTCTCAGACGAGTAATATGCTTTGTAGCTGAAGAGATGATTAACGGGGTTTGAATCCATCAAAGAGCTCTTTAAGGACAATGTGTTCATACCAAAGATTTCATCTTGAGGGATTGGCACAGTCTCTTCTTTGTATTTGTTAGAACAAATTGCGTGCATGTTTTCCCACACACTCAAATGTCCTGCAGAAAGAAGCCACAGTGTTGTTGGGAACACCTGTAAAGCTTTGCTCTGGATCCTTTTTTTCCTCCTCTGTCCAGCTGGCCTCGGTGCTGTTGCTGAGGCGAGGCACACTCTCACCCCGGTTTTCCATGTTGGCAGGGACTTCTTTCCTCTTTCAGGAGAACATATCACAAACTATTGCTTCTGGGGCTCAAGGCTTCTGGGGTTTCACTTGCATCTTGGCCCACCTCCTCATCAACCCCTTTGCAAACCAAAATAGACTCCATAATTCATCCCAGCCAATCCAGCAAGAATGTAAATAAAGAACAAAAGTTGCTTGTTCTACACATTTCAGAGGGCCTCATCTGGAGTCGAGCTTTCTTAAAACTGATCCTGCTGCAGGCCTGACCCCGGCCATTCCTCTCTGCTCCATTTTCTAAAGCAACAGTACAGGGCAGTGCGCCATAGTCTCTGTGCTGCCCTTATCTCACATTGGCAGACACTGGGTCTCCCCGTAGTCTGGATTTCTGTCTGAGCCTGAGCTCGTATGGCCTGGCTGTTCCTCTCTCATCTGCACAGCCATCTCCTCCTTCAATACGCCTCAAACTAATTGACTTTAATTTGTCTTTTTTGCCCTCGTACAATGGAGTGTACCTTCTGAATTCGTCGGTCGTAGGAAGTGTCAATTAAAAAGGCATCACCCAATAAAATCTGCGAACAACTGATGTTAATTAATATCAGAGGTTTATGGTGTGTGATACAGGTCCCGGCATGGCTCTTAGCACTTGATAACCATTTGGCCATGCAGTTTGAGTGCCATTTTGGAGGCTGAGACTAATGAAGCTTGTCGGCTAAAATGAAGCCAGACTGTGAAATGGCCTCATCAGGTACATTATCTTAACACAATCAGAGCATTAGCACCTTCATTTGGACACAGTCTCATTCTCATTTTTTGAAAGCCATCAGAATCACAGGACACATAATTAATACTGGAAATATAAAATAATGGCTAATGAAATTTGTGTATAACATCATCCAAACATGTACTGATTGCCTCATGTAATGACTTGCATTTGTTTTTCTCACAGTTCCTTGTTCCTTTTTATTATCCTCTCTGTTTGGCTTTTTTCCTAAATGCCAGACTGCCATTGTAAAATTTCTTCTTCTTCCTCTTCCTCTGATAATTAAATCAAAGCTGATGAATATCGGCTGATAATATAAAGCAAAATTGATTTTATTAACTTTAGAACCTTAACAAGCAGTATTGACTATTTATTCCATTGACATATCTGATCTGACATATTATTTCAAAGGATATAACTTGAATGTTTAGGCTAAATGCCAAGTCGGAGCTATGAAACATTAAATCATCCATATTGCTCACTACATCTCAGCGTGTTATACTTGCAGGTGTGCATAAACTACCAGGTTAACTTCTTTGTGATACAGGAATGTGAAATTATTGGTAAAAGTTATGGAATCAGCCATGAAAAATGTTTGTATTGGTTGAAAAAAATCCACATTGTGCATCTCTAATGAAAGTGTATAAAAGCCCAATGTACATGTGGAATAATACATGAAATATTGTTACTGTTAACATATTTATAGAGTTACTGCAATTACTCCTAACAGTGAGCATACATCATATACAAATATATATAAGTTGAAGGGCGCGATAAATCATTTACAGAATTCAGTTCACTGATTGTATTGAATTACTTTAAAATGACTCCCTTGCACCAATTTATGTAGTTAGTTATGAATGTATTTATTTCAAATTTGACATGAGCAAGGGAGCCTTGGAATACTTTACTGATACTAACAAACTTTAACAATATAATAAACAAACAGGATGATGCTGCGTTCACCATAAATACCAGAGCAACACACTTTAAGGAAAATTGGCCCATACTGCACAAAGGACAGTTGTGTCCATGAAGAAAATGTCTATAACACTGTAGATTTTAGGAGGTGTAGTTTTTATTATTTTTAATATTGTTCCTGTGGGTTGATGGTTTTTGTTTTGATTCCTTCTGTAGTTTAATTAATTAATTAATTAATTTAATATCTTTAGAGTATTTCAGAGAATAGGAAGCACTTTCCATGAGCTTAATTTGGTCTTATAAATAAACTGTCAGTGAATAAAAAAATGCCTGAGACCTTTTTGCTGCTGTTTTTGTAAATGTAGCTTTTGTGAGCTACAGAAAGTACAGATTTTGCACAAATAGTATATTATGAAAATGTTCAAAAGAGCAGAGTCAATTTTTAATAGAACTGAGTTTTTTGTTTCTGAAATCTTAATGTCTGCACTCCTTTCAATTACCCCAGTCAGTCGCATTAGGTCAATTTCTTTTTTTCTTTAAAAAAGATTTCATAATATAACTTTTTTTAACGTATTGCTTTGATATGCAAGATTATTATTATTTTTTTAACACTTATCCTTTTCCCACCTCACCAACTAACAGTAGCAATCCAGTCAACATCTGGCTTTGTATGTTCACATTGCACAATATCACCTTAAGAGTGCACACGGCAGCAGTAATTATATGTTTCATTATACTTGGATTATTATGATGAATTATGAATCGGTCGCTGAGGGTATAATGAGCAAGTCCATTCATGAAGCACAATGTCATCCATAGAAACAAGGTCAACCATTTCTCTTACCTTAGACTTCTATTCATTTTCTAGTAAAAGTTGATCTCAGCAGCTTCTTGAATAGGTCAGAACATAGAGGAATAATAGAGGGATAAAAGGGGAAAGTCTTAGCTAGGAAGTTGCCATTTAGGAGAACTCCTAGTGGTAAGATAAACCTCTGGAGTCTAATGTATTGCCAGCTTAACATTTTGAAGTGTGCATGCCTGGAGGGTGAAGTCAGAATGACCATCACTGGGGACATGTGGTCTTGTTTCCCTCATCCCCTGAACACTCTTTGCTTCATGGGCACATCACCTTGTGTGCTTTCAGGTTTATATTGATTGTGTATTGCAGTGTTCACTGGGGCCTGTGCTTGTAATAGTATCCATATTGTTCCTTTCCCCCCTGTGTGTGGCAGCTTCCATGTCTGTTCTCCTCTATTAACATCTTTTGTCATCCTCTCACCCAAGCTAAGTGTGTGCTCACTTGTGTGTTTTCACACAAACACACACACACACACACACACACACACAAAATACACAAACATCCCTCGGTAGGTTGTGCAGAGTCTCTCTCCTTGACAGGCAGAGTCAGGAGGGGAGGCACAAAAGCACGGTTGTAAAACTAAACTGTCTCTATTTTAGTACTGAGATCTTCCCCCCTCAACTCTTGCAGTTTTCCTGTCTTTCTTGGTGTGCTGTTTGCATGTTTGTGTCACTATATATATATATTTACAGGTTTACATGATACAAAATAATATCCAATGCCAAAATGTGTGTTAGAAACATTGCATTGTTTTCCTGCAGTCTTTTAGCTCTGTTGCTTTGCCACTATTACACAAGTTAGCATGTCCTTTTCTGGTCTAACACTATCTTTTTGTGTGGTTGATGGCCTGTCACTCTGTCTGTCTTGTATCACTCTCTGACAACTATCTCTTTGTTTTCTAATAATTTTTCTGTCCATCTCTTGCTTGGTCTCTCCGTCCCGTAAAGCTTAAAGTACCACCATGATAATGTGCTGATAGTATGAAAGAAGCACTCTAACTGTATTGTAAACTCAAGCACTTGAGCTTCAACAAAAGAGGCCTTTACCACATAGATTTCTCCTCGTCGCTCTCAGTTCAAAACAGCTAAGTGAGGAACCTTGCTCCTTTTCAGCAGCATCTGCGATCTGCTATAAAACCTGCTAATTGCTGCCTCTTAAATGACAGCCATCCAATGAGGCCCATTGTCTTGGTTGGGTATCCAGTCAATACTTCAGCCATTTGTTCTGCAGATTGGCAGTGTCTAGCAATTTTGCCTTGTGCCCTTTAATATTGATGTACTTTTCTTTTATAATCACTGGCCTTATTGCACATGACCCGTGTATATTTCAATGACCGAAAAACAGACGGACTACAGCCTTGGGGGCTGAAGGGGCAGATGTTATTCATTTGAGTGCCCAATGTGCTGAAGAGAAAAATAGAAATGTCAGTCATGCACTCAATTGTATTAATGCTACTGATGGGCAGAGCTCTAATGAAAAAAATGCATATTTATTTTCCATTGCTCCTTATGTATGTCTCATTCTCCCTGTTGACCTTACACTGTGAGTGTGTGTAATTACTGTGAAACTTTGCAAATACAAATTTCTCCATGTCGAGAAATTTGTCACCAAGATAAATTCTTCTGCATTTATTGCACTTATCGATCAAAGGGATTCTCATTTTGACTCTGAAATACAATTTCCTCATCGGGACATTGCCAGTCTGTTCGCCTTCACAGTGTTCAGTATTCCGGCTGGACATTATTAAGCATGGACAAGCCGACCCACATTGAGTTTCACCACCAATGTGTGCAGTCACTCCAGGGCATGAAACAATGGCCGCCACATTAAAGGTTTCAATTAATCACCCTAAGAGAAGATTAGCATTTCTCAAGGATTTCTTTAGATGATGTAAATGTATGGCTGACTTTATATTCAAATCACACTTAGTGTGAAATGTGAGCTCAAATGGTCATTGAAATTACAAATTTCACAAAGCAAAGAAACCAATGGTGATAATACATCTTCTACGCTCTGTCAAATACACATTAAAGCAGCTCAAATTAACTGCACCTAAGGACAAGACCAGGAAAAATGAGCAAGCAACCGGTAGCCCCCCCCACCCCGGTAATAGAAGAGCTTCAAACATAAGTAAATGTTTGGTTTTATTGTACTCATTAAAAATTCACAACATTTACCAGAGTCAACCGAGGCCATGTGTTTCTCCAATTCTGGCCATGCGGGTCAGATTTGTGGTGACAGACGGTGGCTTTGTGTAGTTAGGGAGTTGGCGGGTGACCCCAGAAGGAGCACCTGTCCAAGAGTGGACCTGCTGCTTGTGTGTGTTATAGCTTTTGGTGGGTTTGGCATTAACCCCACTGTCATGTTCCTCTCTCCTCACTCCCCTCTCACCCCTGCCCTAAGACGTACATAACCTGCCAGATCCACTCTGTCATCACGGGATTAATTAAAATGCTACACAGCAAAGGCATTGGATCCCCTTGGGTCTGTGGTATATGCGTGAATGGCATGCACACGTGTAAGTGCCTACACCCACACAGTCCTGCTTGACAAAGTGCCAGGTTGTTGTGTTTAGTCTCCTCAGGGGACATATAAGCAAATGATCACCTCCAGTGATGGATGGACAGTTCTCACCTCACCATCGCCTCTTTTTTAAAAATGTGTTGTCCAATAATGCTTTGGCCACATTTGTAATGTGAAACATTACTTATGCCTGACTAAGTGAATTTGCCCAAAACTATGACCATCTGGCTCAAGCTGATGATTTGCATTTGCATTTGCATAGTTTTTCTAGCAGTGACAACTATGTTGTCAGAAGTTCCAAATTACCTACTCTCATTGTTGTTTAATTCATGCCTCTCTCACAGGGCACGCTATTCATTTGAAGGGATTCAAATAAATTGAGAAGAAAAGGGGGTTACTTATTTATCCCAGACCCCAGTGATGCCCTGGCAAAGAGACAATGGAGGTGAGGGATACTAAATGAATTCTGTTGTCCTGTGTCCTATCCCTGGCTATCAACATAATTTGATTAGTGACCTGGTAACTATGAATGTGTGGGACCTCTTCATTCAAGTCCATTGGGGTTCCTGGGGTGGGGGTCCATGTTACGAGGCTCAACCCCCTTCCATTGCGACCCTGCCCTCGTGTCATGTATGCACACAACCAGGAGACCGGGTGATTAATGACCAAGCTCGTGGTGCCATTGACAACTTCTGGTGACTCTACACAAAAGCCATCACCCTTGTCACATTAGCACCAATCTAGGAACATTTGGCCGTATGCTGCTGGCCTGACACACCAGGAATATGTGGTCGACAGATGTATGTATACAGAGTATGTCTGACTCAAGCTCAGCATTGTCCCTGGTAAAAAAAAAAAAAAAACCTTCTCATTATTTCAGTCTAACTTGTATTTTTTCTTCAGCTCGCTAAGCTTTTGGTTGGCCTCTGCACCACACAGTAAAATCTCTCTATATTAACATCATCTGCTCAGCATGCATTTCCTGGCATCTCCTGATTTCATTAGTGTGCGACTTCCATCAATGTATGTCTTCTTCGTCAGTTGTGTCTCTAGCTAATAATAATCCGGCATAATTAGAAAATGAAGAATGGGCCTGCCAGCATTCCCAGCAGTGTTTTCTGAAACTTGAAACTTTCCTCTTCTGCCTAAGTTTTTGTTTAAATGAAATGTCTGCATATTAAAGGAGATGAATAATTAGTAGCCTCAAAGCTTGTGGTTGAATTAAATTTTCATCTGACTCGTGAAGAGCTTTAATTTGTGAGGTGTGCACAATCTTTGGTTTATTAGGTGGTGAGGGCAACTGTCTCACAAGTGACAAAAAGGTGGATATCATATACTGAGTGTGACTATTTTTCCCTGATGCAAACGATGCCAAACTGAGATCACGTATATCTATTTTCAAATCCTCCGCAGTGTATTCACATCTATCTGCCATCTAAAGTAAGACTGAGGTGTGAATTAATAAGCTCCATTGCTGTCTTCCTCGTCTACATTATCTGGTTTTCACCACAGCTATCACCTTTAATAAGAATTGTTGTTAATGACATCTGTGGCTGGGGTGTAACCTTTAGCACTCACGCTTGCTGTATGTCTCACTCTCACAACACTAAGAACAGGTGGGGTGTCTTACGAAATTTCCCAAGACATTTTTATTTTACTTTTCAACCTTGCTATAAAAGCATCCACTGAATCCACAATTAAAATCCTCCAAAAGTGCAGACATAAGTTCTAGAATCTGACAGTGCTGCATATGGCTGATGCACCCAGATGTCAGCCGGCTGCTCCGTCTGTCTGTAAAGAGAATGTAAAATATGTTTTACACACTGTGAACATTCTAAAATAATTTTGTGCTTTGAATACTTTGGTGTTCACCCTTGTAATCCTCAACACCCGAATGCTACACCTCTGTGAACCCGTGCTCTGACAGCTTTCCTGTTAGCAGCTGAAACACACACATTGAAATAACTTGAGAAAGAAGGATTACAATCCTAACAATCAAAGTGATTGAACCATTACGTCTTTAATCCTTTATCATTTGAAATATTTTGGAGAAAACAAGCAAGAACAACTCCATGGGAGTTTTTTTTATTCTTGGACTTTATTTTCAACCTTTGACACTATATTTACCTCCACCAACGAGGGGTCAAGTTGTTGGTATGGTTTGTTTGGTTGTCGGTTTGTCAGCAAGATTAAGGGACTACTTCTCCAAAATTCAGGAAACTTGGTGGAAGTGTGTTGCATGGGCAGAGGAAGAAAATAAACCAAAAAAAGTCAGCAACATGGTCCAAAACTCAAAGATTTACATTTTTAGGTGATAGAAAAGAGAAAATAGCAGCAAATCACATTCCAGATGCTGGAACCAGAGAATATTTGACCTCTTAGCTTGATAAATGACTTCAATTATAAATCCATTTTCAATATTGTTGATTAATCATTGCAGCACTAGATTAATAGATGTATTCATTTTCAACAAAGGGATTACTAAACATCCAGAGAAATACGTGGAAAGTTAGATATGGTAGCATTGCCAGATGTTAGTTTAAGCTGCGTGAGTGTCATAGCGTCTATAGCCACACACATCACCATGTTAACTTGAGCAGATTTCAAGCAGTGGCAAGCTTAGGATTACAGTGGCTTAGATCTTTTGACCTCCTCCTCCCACCAGCCCAGTGTACTACTCGATTGAAATAGATTGAGCAGACTTTTATTTAAAAACAAAAGAATTCCTCCTCATCCTTCTTCCCCCGCCCCCTGCCCTTTCTTTCATTTTGGCTTCCCAAATTCCTTTAAATGAAAAATGATTCTCTCTTTCTTGGTATTTTGTACAACAGACGGTCCCATTTTGCTCCCCCCCCCCTCAATGGGGAGGAAATGAGTTGTGGGAGCAGATTCCTCTCACACAGAGATCTCAGTAATCGTGTGGCTGCGTGTCACCAGCACACCACAGTGACAGCAGCTTTTAATTAATCCCACATCCCACCACCCTGCCCTGCCCAATGGTGGCTTCTTCCCCAAACTTTTTCATCCTAACTTTTTTTTTCTATGTGTAAGACTGTGTGTGTTTGGATGGTGCTGTGAGGGGGGTTGGAGGGGGTTCTCTAACTGCAGCGTTGTGTGCATAACTTGTATAGTTACAGGATGACACTGCTGTCACTTTTCCACACTTCTGAAAGCGGCAGACAGCCCTCTAACTGCGGTCACGTGTTTAAACCCTCCGTCAGCTCCACCAACTCTGTCTCCAAGAGTTAGGTAACTGTGACTGAAACTATGCGAGTACACCAAGTCCACATGAAATGTTAATAACCCTTTGTGGTGGTTGGCCTACACTGGGTCAGGGATGTTACCCCTCTGCTGCACTGCGGTGATCTCATGTCAAGGTGCTTGAGGACAGCGAAATAATGATGCCTTGAAGTGTCTGCGTTCTCCTTCTGGTGCCCTGATGAATGGTGACAGGTTGTATTTACAATCCTAAAAGATGCTGACACTGCTGAATTCTACACCTCTTGGAGAAGTACCAAAACATTGCTACCCTTGAGCAAATGTCTGTGTGTTAGCCCCCGGCTGAGGTGTGGAGGAGCTGCTGTCTGAGTGAATGAGCGGCATGATGAACTTCTCTGGAGAGATGGACTGAGCTCTCGCCTGAAGGTCAGGCTGTCAGAAGGGTAATATCAGACCTGCTGAGGTAGACTTCTGCCCTGCTCAGTCTTCATCCTCAAAACATCTTGGAAGAAGAAAGTCATGCAAGATAATGGAAGCCTCAGCATGTAATTGATATAATATATATAAGATATATTGACCGTCTTTTTACATAAGTGTTATTTAGTAGACTTGGTTAAGACAGTGGTGTCTGATGGTCAGCAGTGAATGCGTCGCTGTTTAGCTGATTATGCAAGGTTGCAGCGTTTTCTGTGCTTTCCACCCTGACAGCGAATAAGAGGGCTGCAGATGAACACTGCAGATACAAACCTCGGCGTGCTATTCAGTATGACTTGGCTGTTGCAAGCATTAGGGTTAGCAAAGTGGACTGAACTTGCATGCGATTAGGCTGTCAACATCTGAAAATAATGAGCTGCAGACAGATGCACATTGGCATGCAAATACTGTACTGACATTTAAAGCTGGCTTAACATAAATGAGAGAAGAGAATGGATCGAAGAGGAGCTTTGGCCTCCCTGCTGCAGATCTACTGGGGGTAATGGACAAGTTGGACCCTTTAGAACCTTTAGGAATGAAATAATTATTCCCCTGCATCAGACTTCATGGACAAATGGGACTGAGGGTCGATTAAGTTCTAAGGGGGACGTGGTGTTGATCTCATAAAGGGCATCAGGAGATGTATAGCCTCTTACAAGATCATTTAAACCACTTAATGGAGGACAGGAATTAATGGCTGCCATAGAGCAGAGTCAATTATATGGATATTTTCATAACATATTGTGTATAATTCATAGTGTAATGGCACAGACACCAATCAGCCCCTCTGCTTTTGTTTTGGTTATAGCCTGTTTTAAATGAGATTATCGACTCTGTATTTTGGGGGTACAGAGTAAGTTGCTGTCTTCATACAGTGATATAGATGCATTGTCATTGTCCGCCATTGTGGGGTGGCACAGTCTTGATGGCGGCGGCTCTTGTTAATTTGTATTAATGTCAGATAATTTAGAGTTGCGATGGATGTATGTGCACGTCTTGTGCTCTCAGGCAAAAAATTGGATTCATTAAGAAGACGGAGGAGCTGGTTAGGTTTTTTGGCCCCGCAGTTTCAGGTCACTGAGTAATGTGAAGAGATGGAGAGGGTCTTGGCCCGGAGGATGGGGGGAGCCGGTCAGAGACAGAGTGGTGGGGACAACACCCCCACACAGAAGCACATCACTCACACTGACACGTCTCTCACCGGACGCACCGTTTTCAGCCCCTCCGCTCTTTTACAGCTAGAACAGACCGTGCTTGTGACGGAGAGCGGCAAAGTCACATGACAGTCTTGAAGTAGGGACTTGATGGCTCTAGGTTATTCTTCTTACATGCAAATCAATCAGTGTGATTGTCTCTGTGTGTTAATTAGATGTGTGAACAATGTGCACGGGCTCACATGAAAGGGCAAGTTGTCATAACATTCATAATTACATATAGACAAAGCGTACTCACTCATGCAGACATTTGCATGGGTTAGCATGAGTCTCTCATTGTCAAATGTAATCATGAATGAGTGATGAAGATGGCTTGGATATCAAAAACATCCTGTCTCTTTTGTTTAAGACTTAAGCTGTCAGTTCCCACCTCCTTTTGTTCATTGCAAAATGTACAGGAACAGTCAAATGAAAGTCGAAAGGCTTTTTGAGAGCTCTTTGGACCCCTGCGTCCCCATCATAGACGCTCATTAGCATGTAACTCTGTGACTAAACCTAGACATTGCAAACAAGCATTAACATCAGCACATTTGGATGATTTATGTGATTTGATTGATGCAAATGATGTGTATAATTGAGGATAAGTGTAAAAAAAAAAAAAAAGTACCTAACTTAAGAGCATCAAGAGCATCAAGGGTCTGTTTCTTATTTCTCTTTTTATCCCTCACTCACATGGACACAAACACAGTATATGCAAATTTTACACACTGGCAAAAGTACAGACTTTGTGGGAGGCCCTGAGCCTTGGTTTGGCTTCTGACCTCAGCACCATTCTGCTCAGCATTTAGAGGCCATTAAATCATGGGTCTGTTTGATGTGCAAGCTGTGTGCAACAGGATGTGAGGGAGAGGGAACAGCAAGCGCTCCTTTTATTTTTGTTTTGAATGTGCGGTTGTTGGCATACTAGTCTATGTGTTGATGAAGCACACTTTTTTTTACAAGAGCTTAAAAACAAGGGGCTGGTATTCTGAGTTAATCTCTTTTTGGAACAAAATGTTCAATATGCTTCAGTTTTCTGAGACATCTACAGTACCTTTTTTGTACATTTTGAGCAGTAAGAAGTATGTGACATTAGTATTTAACTTCCAATTCCATAACCCTCACATGTTGTTGTTGTTGTTTAGTTTGAACTAAAATCTGTTAAATCCAAACAATATCCCCAATTATGTACAGTTTATTAAGGCACCGCAGCATAGCATGCCTTATCTTGTTGGTAAACTAAATAAAAAAAACTCAAATTGGTCCTCTTTGTATCAGCTTAACCTTATGCCATGAGCCTTTGTATGGTTCTGAGGGCAATTAAGCTATTAGCTAAACAGCTGACCTTTTCTTTGCAGTGTTTTTGCCCATAATTTCTGGCCGCCCTGCTAAGAATGCCCTGTAATGAATGCTGGGGGGTCTCTGCTGAGCAGAGCATCCTTATGGCGGACAGGTTGCCGATCAGAGTCCCTGAAGACCGGCTATGTTTTGCAGGCACTGATATGCATCCATTTTTTATCTCTTGAGATCCTTGAACTGAGTCTGACCTTACCTCACTGACCTCTAATCAGTCATAGGGTCACTGGGCCTGTGCTTTTTTTGATCGTACTAATGGTGCTGATGGAGAAGAACCATGCCCGGCTATTGGCAGTGGTGAGGTCATCCGGGGCCGCTTTGATACGAGTATCTATAGGAATGCAAATGTGACCGGCTGCCTGACCAGTACATTACAATAGGAATAACAGCAGCCCAGGGCAGACAGTGCAGCTGCCACCATTAGTTTTAATCTCTGGGTTACATAAAAGGCAAACATAATTAGGTTCTGTGTGTGTCACACAGGAGACAAATGCATGTGGCATCTTGTGTTGTTTAAAGACTTGTCTGACCTCACTGAGAACATGAGAGTGATTAAGGAACTGTTTAAAAGGACAGATGGGTCAAGGGTCATGAGTGATAAGTGAGGTCACATGGGGTCGTCAGCAGTTTGGTTCATCAATTTTGCCTCATACTTTGGCCAGCCAAAATGCACAAAGCTGTTCTGGTTAATGTATTATTTTCAGTGAAAGTCACAACAATAGCATGCTCCTTTCACCATTTAGCTAAACTGTAATTTATCACGCAGGTGAGAGAAAATGTGTTAGCGACTTGCTCATTCTCAGGGCTTTAAAGTGGTCCACATACTTCAGTCACGACAAACCAATGTGAGTAATTAAATCAATCACAAAAAGCTAATCAATTACACACAAAAGATTGCTGTTCTCTCTAAGGAATTTGCTGTGATCTCATCGATGCAGCATGCTTTAAGACTTTCTGGTTAAAAAATAACACGCAAAACATTTTTAAGAGGTTCTTGCAATTACTAGACATATGGGCGCCCTGCTTAAGCAATAGAGCACTTTTCCATTTCTCACCATTTGTAGAGCCGCCTCATTTATCAGGGAGAAGCTGATGCTGTGAAGCCAGCTGAGATCTCTGCTTACACATTTTCTGCTAGGCCGGTAATAGCAATGAGAAAAGTGTGTGTCTTTTTGTTTGGTTTAATTTACCTAAAAAACAGATCACAACATATTTTATTGTTCATTTTGTCTTTTCGTAGAAAGCTACTTAAAAAAAGTGTGTTTCTGCCTTACTCACTTCAGCGTAATAAAAGAAAGATTACCAACTTTCTAAGGGTTTATCATGTAGTTTCCTATTTTCTTTACTCATAAAACACGCCCAAGACTGAACCATCAAAGAACAAAAAAATATTGACAGCATTCATATGGAAACTATTGCTATTCAGTATTCTAAAAGTACACTGTCTGTTTACTTCAATTCCAAGTTAATGTGATATATATTTAGTGTAAAGGGCAGGGTTAGTGTATACTTAAGGTTTGGATAGCGTGTGCAGCTTTTAGCGGCTCCTCTTACTGTAATTAAAGCCTTCCCTGTGTTAAGAGCTTGTGGGTGTGTGAATGTGGGTAAGCGATATTTTTTAGTGATACACACTGAATATATGTAGGAGTACGGTCAGTGCTAGAGTCTAGTGAGTATAATCTGAAACGCATTAACTTCATGTTAGCTTTCACAAGATGGTCTGCTGGATGCATTTGTGAAAGGGGTAATAGGCTATTTTACTGCTTTTGCATGTGTACCTTTTCATGGGCCCTTGGCCGGGTGAGATGCAACCATGTCATTAAGTGTGCTGCCTGGAGCCCAGAACAGTGTATATATACTCTGTCCTCTGCAGGGACGGGCATCCCCATCAGGGTCTGCCTGTACCACCCTCCATATGGTGCCTCGTCATTAGTTTTCTGTTGCCCTGACGCCAGGGAGGTTCATCAAACCCTGGAGTCCAATCTCTCCACAGCCTATTTCTACTCTACTGTGACATTTCTCTCTCTGGCCAATCGGATAAGTCACACATGGCTTCACCGCACGAAAGAACAACAGCAGCCTCAAGCAGATGTTGCTCTGCGGACTACCCATGGAGTGGAAAACTGGGTTTCAAGAACAGTATCTCAGTTATTGTTAAAGAGTTCACTACGTCTTGGAAGGGGAGATGTGGTTTCAAGGCTATGAGCTCAGATCTCAGAGTTCAGATCATTGTGAAGGATAAAAATGCAGTAGGTTCTGTTTTTCATCTCCAAGCATTTTAAGATTGTGAGTCTGGACAGTAACTTGAACTATGTATAAATAGAGCTGGCCCCCTCTAGCCATCTTTTTTAACTACAGGGCACTCCACATTTGTACAAAGATTTAATTATCTTGAGTAGAAAACAATAAATTGAGCAATCACAGCAAAGCATGATGGGATAATCTTGATTTAACAGAACAATGGAAAACGATTGTTTTGAGTGTTGTTTGTTGTACACAACTTAAGGAAGAGCAAAGTTATTTTTGTCCACTTTTATTCTGTAATATGACCAATATTTTTCATATTCAAGTGTGTATGAAAAAAAGTCACTGGTTTCTTAAAAAGCTAAATACAATAAGCATTGGATCAAGGCACATACAAGACTGGCCAAAGGGCATACAATGCACTTTGGTTTTCAATTGTTAAGAACAGTTAACTTCAAATTGTGGAAAATAATAGTGTGTTCATTTGGAAAATAATACAAAATAATACTCATAACAAGGAGTTGCTGACACTGTGGTAATTATAATGAAACCCAACATGTTTTGTCTTTTTGGCCCGGTGACTAGAATGACGTATGGTACATGGTACTAAAGAATGCCGCCATTGTCGTTTGGCCATTGTTGGCTTGTACAAATAGAGATAGTGGGGGGTCCTCTGTGTCAGCCTGTCCAGTCTGCTTGTTTTGAGGAGCAGAGAGCTCCTTAAGGTCGGTGTGCTTTATCTGCCCTGTGCTGTGGTCTACAATCCTATCAGAAACACTGGAACCCTGCTTGGGTTGCTTTGCTGTGTTTCCTCTTCTTGCAAAACACAAAGAAAAATCACACACGGAACAAAGCAGAAAAATAAAGCATGGCACCCTTAGTTATTCATACTCCTTACCAGGTGAATACTAGAACAAGACTCTTGGTCCATATTATGTGGAGACAGCTACGGACTGCTCTTGAGGGCAACATGCCTGCTTTGCGAATTAGTTGATCAGCTGTGCCTTAGTTTACTTCATGTCATTTTTTTGCCTTTTTGTTTTTCAGACAGCCACAAAGTTAAAAGAATGACCTGTGCTTATACTACAAGGTTTTCTAAGGTCTGATTGTTCAACACAGCAATGAAAACCCACTTTCACAGTTGACAAGTCATCATATCTCAGTAGAACACAGAGTTTCTTTTAGTTGGTCGATAACCTTAAGCAAAGGAAATACAGTACAAATTACTACAAATTCCTAAAATATAGAATTGCAGTTAGTTACAATACCCACTGACGCTTCAGTGATGTCCTGCAACTGGAACGTTCTCCGTCCTCATAAAATGTCCTTAAATATAAATTATATGGCAAATGTACAGAACATTGCTTCTTAGTCTTATAGATCCAGTGTTTTGTAAAAGTCTTGCCACTCTTTTTATCACGCACTCATCATGAATGGCCATGCGCAATATCATGAATGGGAATGGTCTGAATCTGGTATTCCACTGTCTCTGTAGCTCCTGTTGTTAATACTGTTGTCGTTGTGTGGGGTTTTGTATAAAGTCAGGCCATTAGGTGGGAAAATCGTGTGTATCACAAACTCCTCCTTGGTCACAGGCAGGTGATTTATAGGAATCATTTGAAAAGAAGTCTCTCGTATTTCTAGGATGGAGTTGTCCTTCTTAGTGCCAGCCTCAGCATAGTCATCCTTTCTTCGACGGCCTTTGTTGTAGGTGCAGTTTCTGGAAAAAAGTGAACCATTCCTGTGGACATACCAACACACCAGTGCCAACATGATTATTGCCAAAAGAGCCACAGCCCCTCCAATGATAGCAGCCAAAGGCAGACTGGAATTTTTGTAAGGCTCTTTCTCCTGCTCTCTGTTTAAAGTCGTAGTCGGGTTGTATGATTTGTAAGAACCAGTCTCTGTCTCGATGCAAACAGGGGTCTCATCTGACAGGTAAATGTTGCTGGTCTCCATGGGAACCATGCATATCCTATAGGAAGACTCTGGCTCCAGTGCAGTGAGCAGGTACTCCTTCCTCTCCCCCTGCACAATGGTCTCGGTGATGGAGCCAAAGGCGGGGCTGTGTCCCAGCTTTAGCCAGCTGAGCCTTAGGGCAGTCATGGGCTGTGACACCCTCCATGATATGTGTATTGCATCTGCACTACTCGACTTCACACTAATGGTGATGATCTTCCTACCCGAAGAGGTGGTAGTGCTGTGGTAATTCTTACCAATGTCTGGCACTTTTACTGCAGGTCTTTTAGTCACAAACAATGGCCACTGGGTCTGTGTGGGGCGTAAAGTGTTGGAGACCGTGCTCGTCTCATATGTGGAGATGAGTTCTGAATCTGTACAGTCAAACATGTCTGTAGTAAGATCTTTAATTGCCATGCCTTTGACCTTGTCAGGACCCTGGCACATGAAGCCACGTACATTCACCTTAGACGGCAACGACCTCAGCCAGTCACGCACCCATTTCATCCTGCAAGTGCATTGCCAGGGGTTGTTGCGCAGCAGGAGCTGTGTGAGATTGTCCAGATCTTCAAAAACACCCTGTGGGAGGCTGCTCAGGTTGTTGCCAGACAGGTCCAGGCGATACAGCTGCCTCAGGAAGGCAAAAGCCCCAGGGGGGACCCGATTAATGTGATTATCTTGTAGCTGCAGCTTCTCCAAACTTGTGCCTGGCAAGTTGGCTGGCGGCGATGTCAAGGAGTTCCTCACTAGCGAGAGCTCAGTCAGGTTGATCAGGTTGATGAGAGCCATCTCCCCTATCCCACGGTTGTTGAGCAGGTTACCATCCAGGATTAGTCGCTTCAGGTTGATGAGATCTTGCAGTGACTGCTCTGAGATGGAGGAGATGCGGTTGTCATCAAAGCGCAGCTCTTCAATGCTCATGGGTAGGCCTGAAGGGATGGTGCTTAGGTGGTTTCGGGAGAGAAAAAGCAGTCTGAGGTGATTACTGTCCCTGAAGGCCCCTTCCTCTATACTGACTGCAGATACCGAGTTATCATCCAGGTGTAGTTCCTCGATGTAGGGAATTTGAGCTAAAGAGGCATGGGTAATCATCCGAACATTGTTCTCCTGAAGGTGGAGCTCTTTCAGCCCAAGGGGAAGGTTAGTGGGGAACTCATCCAGGTTGTTGCAGTAAAGGTAGATCTTCTCCACATACGTCAGCCTGCGTAGCTCTGCAGGAATGCCCGAACTCTTGATGCGATTGTTTTGCAGAAAGAGCACTGTAGCATCCTGGGGTATACCAGTAGGAATGGAAGTCAGGCCACGGTCATTACAGTAGATGAAGGTCCCGTCGCAGCGGCAGACTGAGGGACACGAGGCGGAGGTCACCAGGGGGTTAGCAAGACCCAGCAGCAGTCCGACCCTGATGAGGAAGAGGATAAAGGCCTTGCATTGACGCACCATCTTGAAGCTGTGTTGCCTGGCAGTCTAATCACTCAAGAGCCCCTGGGGAGAAGACACAAGGGTACATTTAATGCACAAGGCCTTTAAAGGAGAGCCAAAATCCTGTTCTCATAATTGCTGGGTGTTTGAAATGCTGCCTGCAGCACTTTCTAGATTAAATAACTGCTGAAAGAATCAGTTTGAAATTCTCCTATTAAATGTATATGAATTGATCATTAGGATTGCCAGACAGTGAAAATAAAGTAAAATATTTTTTTCCTACAATAAACAGTTTTTCTCTGTGATGGCTTTACATCATCCTTAGATTTCTAGTAGGATAAGAACTTTAAAAAGTAACATGCATTAGAAACAGAACAGCTTTTTGTAACCAATGTTCCAACTCCTGAGCTTTGTGAATTGAATCTGTGTCTTGGCTTTTTGGCCCTGACTTGTGAAATGTAATAGCATCCCCTAGTTGTTTTACACATTTCTGTATTTCAAGGCTGCCTTTCATCGCTACAGACCACGAGAGTGAACAAAGTCAGCCTTTGTTGATTAACTGTTGTGGAACTGACGTACTCTTAAGTCCTGTTAGATCATTACCAAGCCCTTTTCGCCCTTCAAAATTTGGGCTTTAACTGGCCGCTCACAGGCTAGAGAAGGAATATTTCTATGTTTAATTAAAGTCTTTAGTACCAAAAGTGACTGTTTTTTTAAACAGTTTTCTGAGATTACAAGATGAAATTTGTGAGATTAATGTATTCTTCCACAGCACTATGTAAATATTTTTGCCTTTAATTAAAAATGTAAATAATAAATTCAATAAAAAAAGATAATACATTTTACAATTCATGAGCTCACAATAAAGTAGCCTTGAAATGACCAAAATCGTTGTGCAAAGCAGAAGGTGCTTACTGGTTGAATCGTTTTTTTAACCATCAATGTGTAGTTCCCTTTTAATTAGGCTAATACTGATTTATTGCTTTAATTATGCATTCCTGCCATGACCTCTCTTCCTGCACGTCTCATTAGAAATTGTGGTCTGGTCAGTGAAGTGGAAAGAAGCAAAGCCATCCGTATTTGTCATACCTGATTTATACGACGTGGTAAATCCTTTCCAGCCACCAAAAATCCAATCAAGATTTCCTCCTGAATTTTCTCTGATCCTTTCTGAAAGGAAAAGTTTGTCCAAGGGGTTCTTGTGATATCCTGACCTGGTCAGTGTTTGCTGAGCTGATCCTTGTTTGGACGATGACCTCCTCTGTGTAGTCAGAGGCTCATGCTTTCAATGCCTTTACCATGGCAGATAAGCCTGTCGAAAAAGCATCCCCTCTCACTGACAAAACTTGCGCTCTCAGGTAATATTAAAAATCCTAATGGGCGCTGATCTCAACAGCCATAACTGCAAATTAGATTTTTCGGGTGTTGTATAGTGTTCCGCGTGTAGGATGGGCTGAGCTTTAGCAAAGGCTCCTTTCCGCAATCAAGCCCGACAGGCATGATGAGTTGACACAAAGCTGGTCTGAGCCATGCCAATCCCCTGTGCCACAGGCTCAATACAGGCCTGTTCACTTGTGTACTCCAGGTCTTCAGGTAACCCAGAATCCTCTGCTCCCTTGTCGAGCCTCAATACACATTAATCCAGGGCTCTGGTCCCTTTTCCTGAAGCAGATAACCAATGTTCTCCTTTCCTCTAAGGAGCAAAACAGGGCAAGGTGCTTATCCTTCTGGGCCCAGCCTCCCTTACGCATCTGCAGCTTGACTCATACTGTGCCCTCCTCACACCTGGGATGGTGCTCTGAAAAATAACCAGAGACAAACATGGTTTAGTGCACACATTAGGCCCATACAAAATAATGTTTGAAAAGCAGTCAACAAGAGAGTAATACATTTGTTTTCTCATCTTTGTGTTGGTTATACCTTATTTTTTAAAATATTTGTAATGACAGATTGGTAAAAAAAAATTGAAAATATGACTCTGTGCTGCTTTACATTTAAGGTAATCATTTTGGTGTTGATACTGAGGAAATCAAATTAAGTTTAGGAATGTGTTCATACTGACCCCTGACCTTGCTTACATTGTGAATTCTTATTTAAAATTAGCCTTTCTTCTTGCCTATCATTTAGCCTGTTGACCTTTTACAGCCAGTTATTCTAACACACCACATTTCTTTTCTATGGTGACACAAGAAAGAATGTCTATGCATATGAAAGACAACAGTGATCTAGACCCCGACACAATGGCTGAGGGTGGAGTCCCCATGACCTTCTCAGTTCACTTCACTGCTTAGCTGAGCTGTTTTACAAGAGAACTAGTCCTGCGATTAAAATAAAATGCAGTCTGTGCTAGTTTAGGAACAAGACTAGTCAAGATTCCACACGAGTGGAAAAACAGATCCACATAGTTCTTACAAAATTACTTGCATTGTTAAAAAGCGCCCACGACAAATGAGGCTCATTTGAATTTAGTATTGAGAAGAGGACGGCTGTTGCATCCATTCCTGTCACTCCCAGCTCCTCTCTGTGACCCCTTGCCCCCTCCCCCGTACTCTATGAATGCTGTTTCTGTTTGTAAAAATAGAATTTCCTTTGCCAAAGAAAATGTTATGTTTCCTCTTACAAACAATAGTTCTGTGCCCTTATATGTAACCATGTATGTGACCTGCTAGCAGCCACTGTTGGCTGTAAAACATGTAGAGGTAAATGAAGAACAAGGGGCCCAGCCATTTAACAGTTGTAGCCCATGACAAGGAGAAGATTAGGGAATTGAGAGGCTTGAAACTCGATTACAACTCCTGAGATGCTGTCTAATAATAACGCCCCCCTTCCTTCTGTTCCATCTAAACACGGCCCCTTAGTCTAGCATTACATTAGTTGTAGATTAGAGTCTGGGGAAAAAGCACCAGATGTGACCTCTACTAACTTCTGGAATAAAGGAGTCTGACAAGTGGGGAAAAAAAGCTGAAATTCAGTAATGGAGTTTTAGAAAATGGTGGGATGATAGAGGGATATGTGGTGTCTGTCTGTTGGAATGAACTTTTAATGCAGCACTTAGTCAAGCTATTTCAATTTTAAATAGCCCTTTTCACCTCATTTTGTCAAGTTCTCCATCCTCTGGATATTGTTAAGTGTGTAGTCTTGATTTGAATCCTTGAATTCGTAGCATTACATAAAGGAAAGTAATTGTCTCCGCATTTCTGTCTTATCAAGGGAACCCAGCAAGACCCATCTGCACTCGAAATAATAGGCTTTTAGGGTAGTGAGACTGGATGATTCTCTGCATAAAGAGTTGAATATATATGATATTTGATGTTTGTCTATCTTTGGCCACTATAACTGTGTTACCCGCTGAGATAGCAGAATCTGTGTCCAATACAGGAGGCAGGGGATATGGTTATTCATTTATGAACACTGGCATGAATATAATCACAAAGAGTAAGAACACACTGTCGCATAATGTATCAGAGGCCTCAGTGTGATGTCATATTCTGGTTGATTTATCAGACGTCTGCCTTGAACCAAGAACGTCATACTTTCTTTATGAGGAGCATAGTTGGGCCTAGATGCTTGGCTGTTTTTCCCCCCTTTTCTTTTTCCACGCTCATCGGATTTCAGGAGAGTAGCCCCTCTCTATTGTTCACTACAAGGCAAGCATGTGGACCTTGTAGCCTCAACAGAGGGGGTGTAGGTATTAAAACATTTTATTCAGGCAATTTAAACAGGCCTCCACTTTACACAGTCCATTTTGCAAGCATTTTTTTATTGCATTTACTAATAACGCATACCCACGCAAATGTACGCACCCGCACACACTTGATTGCTATGTTCCTGTGCACACAATCATTTTGAGGGCAATGGACGCTGAGTTAAACATTTTAGTGATGGATGTCTTTCTCCATCGTTCTAATAAGCTCCGCCGGCCAACAGGAGATTTCCCTAGCAGTCAAAGTGGCTTCTGCTTCATTTAATCTGAACTGGCAAAGTTAAATTGAGCATCCTGGTAAAATTGTGTGTGTGTACAGCTAGTTACCTTTCAGTGGAAAGCGTGGGAGGCTCACACAAAGCTGGACACTGATAGCCATTGTGAGCTCAACACGCATAAATGCACATTAGTCTGCAATAACAGAGCCCAAGACTTTGTGCCCCCGAGTCACACACTGCACAAGAAAGGCTTTGGAAAACCTCAAATAGAAACAATTTCATGCCTGTCAAAAGTATTGCAGATTATAATGACTTTTAGTTCCGTAAAATACAGAAGAATATTACACAGGCTGCATTTAAGGGGGGAAAGCGCTGAAGAAGTAGTAATGGCTGACTGTTAAATTATTCATGAGCCCCTGAAATTAATTTTGAACCACAGTAGAGCTCTCCATTGGGAAATCAATGTTGTTTGTATCTGCTGTTGATTATTTATTCTAATTCATAATATAGTTTTGAATTATGATTGATTGCACACAATATAGTTATTGTGGGTAAAGATATTTTTGAATTTTGTAAATGTGTCTTTTGTGACTATGCTTTGCAGATTGATTTAGGGAAACAAATACAGCTGAAAACATTTATTGTTTATGGTTATATGATCATATAAATACATTTTTGGTCAGTTTAAGCTATCCTGACATGAAGGCAAGATGTTTCCTGTATTTAAATGTTTATTTTCAGCATTTGCTGCTCTTTACCAAGGTGAGTTTTTGGCTTCTTTCCTGTGAAGCCTTGTGTCTGCCATTGAGCTACATATTAATAAGCTATATGTCAAGACACCAGGCAGCGGCCTGCTGTGGTGCAGAGGCACAATGGAACATTCATGGTCACATCTGAATTCACAGGGACATAGAACGTGGTTACATCCGTAGAGAAAAATGGGCAAAAATCCCTGATAGTTTCACGGATTTGGTATGTGGCCTCCTGGTGCTGTCTTTAGATGGGCTGACCAGATGATACTTCTGCTGGCCCATTAAGAGCACAGAGAGGCCTGGGACAGACGGGGGTCTTTCTTTTGTAACAGCCTGAAAGGAGAGATCTGTAGCAGCTGCAGTGGTTTTTCCCCACATGGGGGTGGTAGGCACTGCAAGATGAAATGTGTGTGTGTGTCTGTATGTGACAAGCAAACACCAAAACACTGAATACTCATGTTAAGCTGTTCACAGGAGCTCATCTCAGCACAGGCCCGACACCTACCTACAATACAGAGATTTGTTAACCTCCCTACTGGCCCATCTACGGTTTTCCCTGAGTCATAGCGCTCACAAAGCTTTTTCCTGCAGTCTTTAGACTTTGCAGCCATTTTTACACCTTAGTAACCGATCTAAAATGATCTGACTCTTATAATAGATAGATGCTGAAAAAGATACTGCTTTTTTGGTGAATAAATTATGCAAAGAACTGAATTAGGCCTCCTCACAGTATAGTGTTGAATCTGAATAACTCTTTTTGAAAGTCTTATTATTACTTTTTCCCCTCACACAGTCATCCATATTTTATGGTTTAACTTTTCTGGCAATAGACAATTCTGTCTGTAGTGACCTGGTTAGTTGTTAATCTGCAATGTGAATTCCCTGTGAAAGCAATTGACTGGGGACTTTTGCCTCAGGCAGTCATCAGTGAAGACAATTGGGTCTGTCCTCATGTCTACTATGTTTAACAAGCTATTTATTCCTTTGTCCCTCAAACACACTGGACAACAAAGAGCTACAGTTACATTGCTTGACAGTAGAAGTCAAGTTTGCATCCACTGTTTACTGAAATCCGACTGTAGCTATTGTTTAAAGCCTGGATGACCTTATCTGTATCATGTAGATAAAAGGCTATGTTAAATTGGATTAACAACTGTCCCTGCCCTGGTGTAGCCAATAATACATCCAGCTTAAATACACTCTATTAGAATGGCGCCCACTTTATTGCATTGATCTAATGGGGTAAATATGAGGTTTGCATGGAGAGAGAACGATCAGGGTATTTGAGTCACTATCATCATAGACTGACATTACAGTGTTACCCGACTATATGAGCAGGGGTATTATCTTACTGTAAACCGCGTTTATTTCTGGATGGGTCAAATTTTTGGAGGCATGTATCGTTATGCGTTAAATGTGTACAAACTGGTGACTTCAATGGGTTTTATTTAGTGCATTTTGTTCCCCTTCATGACTGCAACTCTCACGGCGTTCTGGTGCTTTTTTAAGGGGCGACGTCCGTATTATCTGCAGACAAGCTTTGCAGTTGAACACAGTAAATTTCAATGGTGTGTGTGGCATGAATAGAGCTGGTCCGAGTCGTGCAGACAGTGACGCCGGAGACGCATTTAGCGGAGTTTCTCCAGCTGCCCCTTCATGTTTAACTCCGCGGGATCTGCACTGCAATTTCAGCTGCACACCGGGGTGTCTGCTCGGGCTGCGACGCCGAGACTGAATCGCACAGACCCCTTAATCCTATCAAGTTTGCGTATTCACCACTGTTTATTTTCCCACTGCATTGGGGAAATCCAAATGCTTAAAAGGAAGAACTGGAGGATTTTAGACGCCCCTGTTGCTCTCTTTAGTGCTTTTTGCATGTTGTGACCAGTGTATGAGGCGGAGTGTGAATGTGATCGAAAAGCAAATTTAGCGTGTTGCAACAAGAAATGCACCTCTACAGACGGAGTGGGGAAACGGGAGGAAAAAGACCAGGGATGTGGTGTTTGTGGTCTCTGTTAAAATAAAGAGGGACGCAGCACAGGATCGAAGCAGCAAGTTGCATGAGAGGGACTTGAGATGATGAAAAATATGAATAATCAATTTAAATCAGATTTTTATCTGACAAGATGAGCAGAATGACTTGCAGTGTGCAAACTAAAATAGCTCAGTTTGGTTGTTTGGAAGAAACGTGCACTCGCGATTTTTTTCCTCTCTTACTATCGCGCCTGTGACAAGCACATATTTTTCCGTCTGGATCGAGTATTAAAAAATAAAGAAAAGGAGGGGAAAAGAGGTTAACTAATTAAGATACAAGCAACTCCTGAGGATCCCGCATGACTTTAAATTCCTTCTGCCAGAAAGAAGATCCAAAAAGATGAAGAGGATGCATTCCCAAAAGGACTGTACCAGCA
>CAFUXE010000706.1:355529-407843 GCA_903364295.1 Serranus cabrilla
AATAATAATCCAATCCAGGCTATGATAATTCACATCCAAAAAACCAGCTCCCCACTCTCAAGGCTAGAGATATTTGAAGTTTATCTTTAGCAGCACTGCTATGTTTACTGGTGGTGCCCCTCACACATACAGTCTGTAGGCTGTGCAAGGACGTAGGTGCACGGGTAGATCTCAATACAAATGTGGAGTTGTGTTTGCCTCTAGCTTCAATAGAGCACTGATGTCATCTGGAGGAGGGGCCTCTCTCGCTCACTCTCCATTTCCCTCTCTCTCTTTCTCTCTCTCTCTCCCTCTCTCTGGGAGATGCATAGGCAAAATGCAGTGTTGGTTGGATACACTAGGGGGAGTGGAGGAAAGGGGAAAGGCACTCACATCCTTGTCAGATGTGTGCACTTTAGAAGAGTGAATAGTCTCTGGTTGGAAAGCTATGCTCACTGTCATAAAAAGAGGAAGTGTAAATGTACAGTATGTGTTCTCATGTTGGTGAGAATGAGAGTCACAAAGAGCCTTTACATGTAGAGGTTTGTTATTTTTAGATCTAGCTCATTTGATAGATGTCAGGATAATTCATGATAGTTTTTTTGGCATCAGGCGCTTCATTACTAATTTTCGATTATCTCTGATGCAGGTGCTCTTATTATTATTTTTTTTAAATGAAATGTCTTTTCTGAAAAGAGAACTGTTTCACAAGTGTAAACCCAAATAATTTTGTCCAAGCAAGTGTACAGATTCCAACAAAATTCTAAACACAAATAAAAACGCTGCCTTTTTTTTGTGTGAAGCACAAACCAGACTGTCTGTTTTTTTTTTCATCAAAAGAAAAACTTTGAAAGGTAATGAATATTTGATGATGTTGTCACAGTGAACCAGAATAATTTATAACAAGAATGTAGAGTTGTTCTAATTCCTAATTTATGTTCCCGTCTATGTAGCTGCAGCTGCATCTGTACATATGTGTATGCTACAGGATGGACATGTGAGTCACTGTGACATACACTACCTGAACCAGTGACTCATGCCCCTCCTGCTTTCTGTTTGACCCTTTTTGGTTTCATGTTTAAATGAAGCCAAACAGAGGGTTTACTCCTCTCTAGGCCCAAAGCAGCAGTGAGTCACCCTGTTAGTCAAAGGGCTGTACAGCAGAGCTGACCCAGCCAACACTCCCTCCTGCCCTGCGTCATCTCCAGTGTCTCCCCCTTCGGCTATCTGACAAGGCACACACCACAGCCCGGTGCATTGAGCTGCAATGGAGCAGCTCTGTTTCAGTTGTTGAATATCAACTTCCTGTCGATGCCAGTGGGTCAATGATCAGATCTGTGTGCAGCTCTCTGTGTAATGTAGAGACTCCTCTCTAAGGGCTGGGCCATATTACGATATATATTGTCAGTGATAGAAAAATGTCTGTTATATATTTCATTTTTCATTTCTACTGTGATGTAAAAAACAGCTTGTGAGTTGAGATTCTTAAACAAGGGAGCAAAGCTGGAGTGAACCATAGAAATGCTGTTTCACAAACATAGAGTATAAACTAAAAAGCTTTAGTGCTCTTTAGTATAAAACTATTTGTTTCTTGAATAACCAAAAACATGCAAAATCATGATATTTATCGTAAACACAATATGAAATAATCTAATCAGTCAAGAATGTTTTGGCCATATTGCCATGTCCTACACCTATCCCATACATGTCATTTACTAAATGCTTCTTTGGTTAATTACCTCAAACCTATTATGCTATTCAGTTGTGAATGCCTGGAGGGTCTGCATTAATTTCCAGTAAACAAACAGGTTTGTTAAAAAGGTGTTATTCACCTGCTCTGGGGATACTGAAATATCTGGCAGAAATTGATCATGCTTTCCATTTGTCAAGAAAACTGCCCTGTTATAATTAATGCCAAAAAGCAGAATAACAAATGTAGTCAATATTAACATTATAGAGACCCGACAATATTTTGTTGGCAACAGGATAATGGAAAAGCCAGACAATGAAAACGATTCCAGTTGACAGAAAGTAATACTGGAACATACTTCTAAGAAGATGCATGTAACTTTCTGACAGCACAACTCATTTAATGTCAACATTTAAAATGCTGTAGTGCTCTCAAATCTGTTCATGAGCTGATGTGGACCTCCACTCCTAGCAATTGTTATTGCATCATTAGGATGGTGCATACTACACGAGAGTGACTGTCTAAGTGTCTGACCACTGCTGACACCTCATGCCCCGTTATTTGCCAGGACTGAGTGCTTTCTAGTTCCAGCCTCAGTACATGGGCACACGGTTAAACCATGATTGCCATCTTAACTGGAGTGCCTAATTGAACAGACACTTAGGCTTGGAGCATCTGCCAAAACTACTTAGACCTCCAGTGGAGTTTTTCAGATTTGTTTGCTTTCCAGCTGGAGTGGCTCTTACTTTTGTTGGAAACACAATGGGATTTTTAGACAAATCAAAATTGTCTGCCTGTATGCCTTTCATTTGGAGGCGAATCTGTATTAAATAACATTGTGTCGCAAAGTTGCCACTGCAGCTTAGTTTGTTAATGAGCTTAGCTAGATTATCATATAAGTCCAGGTGTTGTATGCAAGGGGCGCTGAGGTGAGAAAAGGTCAATCTTGGACATCCTGACTTGATCTTTGTCTTCCCTTCAGGGGGACAGAGCAGAGAAACCTATGCCTGACCTCACCATGCCTTCCTCTCCTAAATCGACTGCAGACACATCTGTCAGCGGCTGCTGATTGACCCTCTCTCAGACGTACAAAGAGCCCCGCTGGAGGACGAGGGTGTTGGGTTTCTGTTATCTCAAGACCGGGGGAAATCTGTTGCCCTGTTCATCTTTTGTTCAAGGAGATGGGTGCTCTCCGTTTGCCAAGGATGCACTCCAACCTGTCTGGTCAATTTCACTGTGTTTAGACAACAGGCAGGTTGTTTCCTACTCTGTTGTGTGTGTTTGTAAAGATAGATAAATATATTAAGCCACTTGATTTTGCTAAGTGCTGGCTAAAGAGGCTTTTGGCTCTGCCGGCAGGGAAACAACTGTTGAGTGTGCACTTGGTCTTGTTCTATATCAGGCTGTCCTGTTCCCAGTTTTTGTCTCTCATGACAGACATTCGACCAGATAATTGATTTACTTTTTTGCTCTTGCTGTGGTCAATAGATAGGGCTTGCAGTTGGCAGGCTGTGGTGCCCTACTTTTCTGGACTATCAGCCAAAACACGCAGACACAGTCTGATTGTTGCGATGTAAGTTAGGTGTTCTGGATATTATTTTATCTCCCTCAATTTCCCATTTATCTGTCACTTAAGCTTAGTGAGTGTTCACTGAAAAGCTTGTGTGAAATACAAAAGGCCCCAAAACTGCTCAGGGGCTCACAGGGGAAAAAATGGAGACTGATTTCCCCTCATGTCTCCTTCCTTGCTCTGACTGGAATTCATTATTGATAGAGTTTCCGTGTTCTTAACCAATGCCAAATAAAGGGGAACATGTAAAAGGCTGCTGCCAAAACCCTCGCTTTGTTTTTCATTTACCTTCTGCTTTATTTGCATATTCATCCTCTACAGGCAATCAGCAGAGATCTTTGCTGTGGGCCTTTCATCTCCGCTCTGCCATCCTGACAGGCAGCTTTTCAGTATCACAACAGTTTAACTAGGATTTGTGGATGAGAGGTGCTGTTGGTTATGCGAGAAAATTCACATTTTTGATTTGCAGAGGGTGTAATGTGTGTGACAGGGATAGAAAGAGGGTTTATGGAAAAAACCTATAAATCAGTGAACGGGTAAATATGTAGACGGCTGTTGGATTTCATTAGTGTGGGTTTGTAGAGATGTAAATGTAGGCATCATGATATTGGTTGGCAGGAGAAAGCTTTGACTGATGGAGCTTGTTGGATCTTTTTGCATATGAATGCAGATGTCGGTTACATAAAGCAGACGGGCATGATTGCTATAAGTCTATGCAGTAAGGGACCAGTCTTTTCTGATGCAGATCCCAGATGTTGATAAGTTGACCCCCCTCATCTCTGCAGACTAGGATGCATCCCAGAAAAGGCCGAGCCAACAACAACTGAGACTAAAGGGGCCGACATCCTGCTGCTTCGGCAAGTCCAGGGGCCTAGGCCAGTAGTCATTTGGAGCTTGTGTTTGTGGAAGACTGACAAGCCATGCAAATTGCCCCGTCGGCTGTTTTTCCCCTCGTCTTTTGTTTTCTTTGGTTGTTTTTGTGGTTGCTGTTGTGTTGTCTGTAGAGACAGAGGAACTGAAGGATGAGCAAGTTCCATAAAAAAGGTAGAGGGGGGTAGGCGCTGACTTGTCAACCTTAGGACCTCCCATAGGTTAATGACCCCAAACACAATGCTCTGTGATCAGATTAGATGGAGCACCCCCCCTCCCTGCTGCACTAATCAGCACAATAAAGGAGATAAAAGTTAGAATTACCATACAGTGTTTTCACAGACCAGCATACATCTCTAACGTAGCTAATTGAAGTCCTTGTCTCTTGCTTTGTAACTGGTTTACTATTCCTGCACTAAATCTGTAATTAGCCAACTTAGCATCTTTTCTCCAGCCTTGGTTAAATGGTAGCATTTATCTTTACAATGGACTCTGTGTGCTTGTGTAAGCGCCGACAGAGCCTTAAAGACAAACATACAGCTTTCTGCACATTCCTCCACTATATGAGTGAATGTAGTGTTGAGGCTCTTTGAGATGAGTCTTATGAAAGGGTCGCTCAGGGTTTAGAGCTGTGAGGAGAGGAAGTCAGGACTAATGTTATCCAGTGAAACAAACCAAGTTTTGCTGCTCTAGATAAGATAAGAAAGATTGTACGAGACCTCAAGGGCTATAATGGCCCTGTTGATTGGAACACATACAGGATGTACGCTTCTTAGGCAACTGCATTTTGGGAGTACTAAAGAAGGGAAGTCTTGTCACACAGAGCTGCACTCATCATGATCAAAGTTCACTTATCTGTGCCAAACACTGACTCTGACTTTGTTTTCTCTCTGATCTGGATGACTTTGTTTACTCTCAGGAATCATATCTAAAATGTACCCTTTTTTAATGATTTCTCAACTTGTTTTCCCCCCACTGCTGAACACAATGATTAACAGTACGAAAATACCAACGCAATATGAGATTTGTATATGTTCATGTGCTTTAGAGCAAACCTGGTAACATCAGTGCTCTCAACTCTGAGCTGAAGCTTCAATCACTTGCTTAAAATACACTCTCATTATCCATTTCCACACTTGCATATGGCTGTCTAGAGTAATATAATTCAGTTTGCATCATTATATTGCTATCTGTCGAAGCTGGGTAGAGTTATGTTGACATTTTGTCATTGTGTCTGTGAGAAGCGTCTTCGGGAACGGGAGCCACTTAATTGGCATTAAACTCTACCAGAAGGTGCTTTCAGGTAACACCTCCAACCATCCCAACAACAGGGAGGTGTCTGCGTCTCAGCGTCTCGCACTGGTTCTTCGGCACTCATCCTGAGTGACTTGGATATCGGATGTCGTATTTCTCTGCAGCCAGAAGCCACATTCAAAGGGAGCCTATAGAAAGTGATGATTGGGGAATAAAAGCGCCGGTTGAGTCGAGGGAACGTTTATGACTTTTTTGAAAGAAGCATTCGTAGACTGCCCGCCCACCTATTAGCACAAGAGTGTTAGGTGCTTGTGGTGGAGTTGTGAATGACATGTTTTAGGTAAAACTGGGAGTAACTGGAGTAGACCCTCATTATCCCACTCTGTCGCTGGGGTGTTTCTGAGGTTAACCTTCTGCAGGGAGAGGTGTATGTGTGTGGTGGTGTGTATTACACTGGCAGTGATGGGGATGAGGCGTGGGAGGATTTTAGTGTGGTAGACTGGGAGTGCTTGCATTTATCTTGGACACTGACATGCTCTTCATCTACATGTGCATAAAATCAAATGTTGGATGCAATGCCATTAATACAAAACAAGAAAGCTTGAGTGTTTATTCCAAATTACTGCCATGCAAATCAGAGCATTCAGAGTATAATGAAACTATTGAGGAGTTATGTATTATTTCAGTGTGTTGTTTCCATAAACACCTTAAAGGCCAATGCCACAAAAACACCTTCTCAGCCAGTTAAAAAATCAGGGTTTGTACAATGTCTTGAATGTTTAGAAAATGCTTAATTTTTGCTAATATGTGTTCAAGGTTAAAGATATGAATTGATTTGAAAATACTCCTTGAAAAATGCTTCATTTTCCACATAATCCGGATTTTCCTCTACGCAGTCGCTAATGTGAACCAAAAGAACAAACCTTTGAAATGACTATAATTTATGTATAATATATATGAAACATCATCATATTTGTTTGTTGTCTTCTTGCATCTATACCAGCTAAAAAAAAGCAGTTGATCTACTCTCGAAATTAACAAACATTCCGTTATCATGATTAAATCCTACAATCAGAATCAATATAAACAGCTGGTAAAAGAAACCAAGTATACATTGATTGCTATAGATTTATGACAAAGCTTTAGATTGCCTGGAAACCTTTGGTTAATGTACCTTGACAGTGCTTGAATTTAAAGCCCTAAAAGCTGAACCTTGTGAAATGGACAAGCACAAGTTCCCCAAAACCCCTTTCACAGAAGAAATGGAGGCAAACCTTGGGAAAGGATCACATGAAGGCTTACCTTCCTTCAGGGCTGATAGGTGCCTGTTGCACAGCATGACAAACAGCAGATCATTGATATGAATTAAACATGACTTAAAAGTGTGCTTGTATAGGTTACCTATAGTATTGTTCTGCCTACCTATATCATTCAGTGATAATCACCATTGAGAATTTTTATTGCTTGTGAATACAAGCTCATGCTGAAATTCTTAAGTCTTTGAAGTGTGCCTGTGCTTAAAGAGAGATAGAAGTAGAGAAAGATTTTTGGTGTATTTGAAGGTAAAGTCTCGGGGCCCAGGAGCAATGCTTTTGTTCTTACACATCATAGCCTTAAAATATACCTTTCCGTGCTCCAATTTCACAAACGAACAATAAAGACAAAGCTGTGACATTTCACAGGCCAGTAAGAACTCCTTTAAGTTGACCCATCAAAGACGACCAGTAAAAGGTAGAGGAAGTCAACCAGCAAATCGTCGATAGAGGAGATGGGTAGATGTGTTGGGTAAATAGAAGTAGTGCCATTATAACCAACATCAATCACACAGGCCATAACAGAGATGTGAATTTATAGGTAGCGATAGGGAAAAACACTGGGGGCAGGAGCTGCCAGACTTTGGCAGCTGCTGATGCTGTCTCAGTGTTGTTGTGAAAATGGCTGCGATTTGAAATGGAAATTGTCCCTTTCTGTGGAGGGGTTGTTATTGGTGAGCAGTCCTCCTGTTGATTGAACCGTAGCGCTTGCATCAAGTTTCTGCATAACATTGCAATATAGGCTCTCAAAAAAGCATTCTTCTCTTTGTAAAGGTCACTGTTAATGTGGAAAATGCCAGCGTTCCCTGTTTGGAAACATTCATCACTGTGACTGTATCATTTGCAAAAGCTTTTCTTCCTACACCCATTAAAGCAGTTTACAGTACACATTTTCACATTTTGTTTTTTGTTCACGTGTAAAGCTTATAATATATTTTTGCACGGGCGATGATTCTGCACAGTCTTTTGATATTCTTTCATATACTGAGACTAATAAGATGAGCAGCTGCAAACACGGGTATTTGCTATTTTCTTTGACTGTATTGTTTCTAACCTGCAACACAGATGCTGATTTTTTTCCTTACTGACTGCAGTGCTGCAGCTATATTATTTTATTGCTCTTGTTTTGCATTTAACCCTTTGTACATTTCTTTTAAAAATCTGTTAAGATTCTCTCTGCTGCTCCAGTGACCTAATTTCACCACTGTGATAATTACATTTTTTTCATCATCATCATCATCATCATCATCATTTCTCTTATTCATGCCGAACATCAGTGACTGCCATGGGAAGCCTTGAATATAAGCAGTTATGTACGCCACGTAGATCGCTTTAACCCTGTTGCACTGTTATTTTACTGAGCAGGGATTCCTTTACATAGTTTGTAAAAGTTGAGCCAAAATTCTGCCAAATATATTAAAGTTCTGTGTGCACTGCAGCAGCAGCAGCAGCAACCGCCCCCAGCTCTCTCAGGAAAGGGAAACCCCAGAGGAGGCTCCATTTAACCCCTAAGGATTAGTGCTCATGCCTACTTTAGCATTGGTAAAAGGGAAAACGTCTCAGCACATTGAGTCAATAGGGATTCAGGACCACTCTGCACTCTACTTCCCACACAAAAAATGGACAGAGAAAAAAATAAAAGTGAAGCTCCAACTCTGACTTAAATGGGGCTAGATGTTTGCCCAGCCTACTTTACCATTTGCCCTTCTGCTGCCTTCACAGTACATTACCAGACCAAAAATACAAGGCTGTAATCTCAACAATATATTCAAAGGGAGTACGTTGAGCTTCCCTTGAATATTTTGCCTCCATTCGTTAGTCCTCTTAAAATGGAAGGAAGATTTCTAATTGTGTGTTTTTTTCATACTAGCAGAGTAAGGAAATGGACATATTCTAGCTGTACTTGTTCAGTGGTGTGTTTGGACAGTGTTTACCCCGAGCCATCTTTAATCCTGTATGCCGAGCTGACTCTCCACTGCTTGAAGAAAAAAAACAGCCTGGCGGTGTTTCTTTATGAGCTTGTTTTTTTGTCTCCTCTCTCTGCTTTCTCCTTCTCTCTGTCCCATAATTCACACTCTCCTCACACGCCTTTCTACTGTATTAAAGAACATATTTGTCCCAGTGTTTAGTATATCTCTGTCTTGCCATTTGAGTGTTGGGGAGAGAGGAGCGATGTGAAGAGACAGTCCGGTGCCGTGTCGGAGGGCGTGTCTCTCTCACAGGGGTCCCTGGCAGAGTCGAGGCTCTGTCTGTTGACTTTAGTCCTTGGTTGACATTCCCTTGTGTTTGTCTAGGCTTTCATCACGGCTCCGTTCAAACAAGCGCCAGCAACTGATAAAACACATGCTCTCACTAACTCACAGCCAAACACACACACACACACACACACACACACACACAGACAGAGTGACACATGGACACACTTTGATTTGACTTCATAGCAACAGGTGATGCCCCGAAATGGAGTCTTAGCTATAGAAGCTGTATTGTGTGTTTCCAGGACAGTTCTTGCCAAAATGACATTGAACTTTGAGTGCATTAACAGCTGCTCTTATGCATGACATCTATATCCAGCAGTGTCTCCTGCTGCCATAATACAGTAGCTATGTCTCTATAACTTGATTCTGGAGGAAAATATCAGATGACTGGTTATGTCTTTCATTCTCAAGGGGAAAAAAACAGCTGTGTTTTTACATATGGCCCCGTTACTCTGCCCTGTACATTTCATTCTGTCTGAGCTGAAGACTTGGAGCCGACCATCGGGAATGTATCTGCCAGTCAAGCAGGAAGGGTGTCTTCTCCCGGTGCCGATTGCCGTCTGTTCTCTCGTGTGGATGGTTTTCCGACCCGCCAAATTTCACGCCTGTGAAGCAGTAGGAGGAGCAGAGGAACGTAGGGTGTCTGGGTTGATAGCAGTGAAGGTGTGTGCTGAGAGTGACATCACAGCCATAGAAAGGGAGTGTTATCATCCCAATGTGGAGAAGCGAGGATGTAGAAAACCAGGTGCAAGCTACACCTGCATGTGTTCCTTCCACCTTGCTTAATTAGAGTTCAGTATCCCCCTAATGAATATTCTCTGTCTTGTCTCCTCTGTGTTTGTGTGTATGTGTATGTGTGTGCATGTACGTGTGGGTGGGAGCCGGTAGGCTCAATTGGGAATTATCTAGCATTCCCTGGAGAAAGCCTCTTTTTCCTGCTCTGTGTTTATCCACAAGAGCAAACTCACTTCTGAGTTAGCTGAACAGACTCAACAGCCCATTACTGATCTCAGGATCTATTGTTAAAATTGATTCTGTGTGAATATAACTGCATGTTCCCTCTTTACTTTTTTGTCAAAACGCCTGTGTAATCTCAGGCTATATTGAGTTAGTAATTAATGGCTGGCATTAGAAAGTTACAGTGGCAAAGTCAAAAGGCTTTCACTGTTGTTTGCTGTGCCAGCAGGAGTTTTTTTTATTCGTGCACAAGTGCAAGTGTCGAGGGAAACAGTTCTTTTCTGACACCAGATCTGTCAGCGGGGATCAGTCACATCATTCGTCGGATCTGAAGCACAATGTGTCAGAAGTAATAGAAGACTATTCATTTTCCCCTTACTGTAGTGTAACAGCGCTCTGTATGACGTGCAGTCATCTGCTGGGTTATAATTGGGGCTAAGGCTGCTGAACCCCCGCCTGGTTCTCCTGAATGCAGAGACATGGAAGCCTCCATAGAGACTCTGTGTGTGATTTCTCACATAGTCTGACAGGCATTTGAAGCATCTCATATATCCAGCCGTCAGTTTACCTGAGTCACTCTTTATGTCTGTTTTTGTCAGTGTGAGACTTGTGTATGACTGTGGGGATACAAGTGTCAAGCATCAGCTTACGCCACATAAGGTCTGCTAGGTGTTCAGCTCATGTCAGTTAACTACAACAAAAGAAAAGTTTTCCTGCAAAGGTTCCCCAAGCTCACATTCAGTAACAGCAGCAAAAGGTTATCAAGTCAGAGAAGATCTTTGATTACTTTCATGCAACCAGTCTGCCCCTCCACCCTCTACCTCTGACTGCTGCCACTGCCACCCACATCACATGGCCAGCTGACCTTGCTCCCTCCATGTTTAACAAACTCCCTTGCCTTTGTTCGTTTAGTCAAGTTTCCATGGTGACCATGCTGAGTCACCCCAAATACCATGGACCTGACGCCTCGGAAAGCCTAGCTGGTCTAACAAAACTCCCTAGTTTCATAATATTCTTGAGACACTGTGTTAAGGTGCCGAGGGTGAAACATCAAAGCCTTGTGGCACAGTCTAACAGGACAAAGCACTCTCTGAAATAACCTTGTGCATTTGATTGCTGTCTGGAGACCAATGTGATGGTCAGCTCTGCTGTGTGAGAAAGAACAGCGAAAGCCAGTTGTGTTTATGTTTCACCCAGTGAGCAATTGCCAAGCTGTTTGCTTAGCAATGAGCCTACTTTTTTCTAAGGAAGGATTTCTTTGGTCATTGGAATGGTACCTCGTGGAATAAGAAACATGTCACACTATAAATTTAGGGCCCCATTGGCTCATCTGTTTACCCATTGCCAGTGGGCTCTTTCAGTCATATTGAAGCACACAGGAGTCTGGGTTTTCTCCTGAGCTGGAGCTCCCACTGACAGAAGAGGTGTTAGCTGAGATGGAGGACCTGTCAGGGGAGCTCACTGTCGCTGTAGAGGCCCTGGTATACTCCAAAACGCACATGAACATGTACAGCGGATGCTGCTTGGCTCCATTTATTACAGACCCACAAATATGAGATTTTTAGACTGATATAGATTTATAAAGGGAGAAATACCAATTATCCACATGAGGGCTGATAGAGTGAATATTTGGGCTGGAATGAAATTATGAATTTTCTATGTGGGTCCCATATTGTGGTAAAATCAAAAAAGTACATCCCTCGGTAAATACACTGGCAATTTTACTGTACAAAAATGTAGTCACTTTTTATTTGAGTCATTCCAATGCAAGCACCTTTCCCCCCGATCACAGATGAAGCCTGAACTGAATGAAGTCACATGAATGGAAAGGCTACAGCATGTCTCATGGTTAAATACACATAAGAGAGATATTAAAAGAGCAATGTGTCTCTTCAAACCGCAGCGCTATGATAAAGTTGTCATCTGTTACAATTTGGAAATAAAATCAGTTTAATAACTATACTCTAAATGAGCCATTTTTAAGTTGTAGAGGAGAATTTTAACATCAGGTAGATTAAAAAAAAGTGTTTTGAATAAGGATTTTTCTCCTTTTTAGTGGGTGGCAAAAGAGAGAAATCAATCATTAGCCAGGTTCCCCATTTTTTAAAAACTTTTGTTCATGCCAGCTGCTTTTCAGAGTTTACATACAGTAGGTAAGCAAATATAGATCTTCGTCCAGAGCCCAAAGCTATGCTTGAGAACTACAGTATATACAGTTTATAAATGTCACTGATAAATGATGAGGAAATGTTCTGGGGGATCTACATGGCTGCTTATAGTGTGAGGAAGGATGAGCCTCCTGTCCTGTAGTACTGACATCAACCATAGATCATGGAGATCAACAACTCAACTGCAAAATAAGTTTAAAATTCATCACTGAGTGCAGCCTGTGAGGGAACTGAGTACTCTTCTTCTTTGATATTATTCTTTTCCAACTCACTGCTGTGCTCCATCAGTGCTGCCACTACAGTGAGATCAGAAAAGGGCTTTAGAGCTTCTTCTTGCTTGGTAGATACCAAACATAATGTAAGCACTGCAGCACTGTAACATCCAGTTATGTTACAAATTCCACATCTAAAAGGGGCTATGTGGGTTAAAATTGGCCTGCATCTTCTTCTTCCCCCTCTCTAAAACTTACTCCTCTACCAATTAGCCATGGAAACCCAACATTAGCTAAAAATTCATCCACTGCTCAGGTGAAAAATCTGATGAAGATCTCAGTTAGAGTTTTCTGGACTTCAGTTATTTATAACTTGTCTTTCAACATCATTAAATACCCAATACTTCCTCTGGTTCTTAGATGCACTAAATCAGTAAGACAGTGTGACTTTTTCCACAGGAAATTGATTTTCCTGAGATGTACAGCCTAACTCTGCTGAAAGACCATTTAGTGTTCAACAATCTTTTCAATTTTACACTTTTGATTGTGTCGGTTGTCGCCTTTAATTCCACCAGGTTTCACATGGAAATTGCAAAAGAGACCGTTTTTCTCATTAGCTTGTCGGAGTTTGTGCACCACTAAACTAGCGGCTTGTTTGTGGCGCTTCTGCAGGTGTGTCTTTGGCTTTGCGGTGGCCATGGTGAGATTGGCTGTGTGACTGTAATTACTAATTTAGCTAAAGTGCGGGGAAAACAAACAGAGCAGGAAAAGCTGGAATGATCAAACGATAGCTCTCTCCAGCTGCCGCCAGCTCTAATCTGCTCGGGTAATTCTCCTCAAACCCATTGATTCCATGCAAGCGATTGAATTTCAATGCATCTCTGATGAGACGAGGGAGGGGAGGGGGGGCAACTTACCTGAGCACTCAAATGGATTGGCAAGCAGATGCTCGGTCAAAGTGACAGGTGATAAGTGCTTTGGCAAGCTTTAAGTGAAATCTTTATGCATTTCTTGCTGTATGTAGCCGCGCTGTCACTGCCCATCTTTCATATGGTCCCTCTCATTTGCAGAGTCTCTCAGAACATTTTCTCAGCTACAGAGCAAGCAGTCTTCACAGTCTGATAAAGCACCTGTGACCTTTCAAATGAAGTGTTCTGGTTATTTAAGTGACTACTTCACAACTGTCTACTTCACAAGGTGCTGTATAGAGAAAAGCAATAAGCAACCACACTGTCTCAGCTGCTGCATCAGTGTTGACCCTGCTGGCCTCACATGGAAATTTCTTGTTTAAATGGATTTTAATTTACACTTTTCGGTCAAAGATAGTAATTCCAATCAAGTCTATAGCATGCAGATGTTGCCAGATTGAATCCAAGTGCATTTTACTTTTTCCATTCAAAGTCTCTGTGTCAATGCAGAAGTTGAATATAAGTGCTGAAATCTAGCTCATAATAGCTTCATGGGACTCATGCAGCAACTACTATCCTTTATTTCTACCCTTAGTTCACATGTTATTCCTTAGAAAGCAACAATATAATTTAGAGGTGCCCTGTTTGTATTTAATATAAGGGACAAAATACAGTCCTTTATCATTCTGTGGCACAGCTTCACTGCTTGCGCATACACTATACAGTATGTTTCACACCGCCTCAGGATTATGTGTAGAACAGGCTGCGTTTTATCGCAACTGCTGCATCCTTTTTTATTAGAATGCAGAGCAGCTGCCAAATGTTAGACCTCTTATGGAAAAAAAGTGGTCAGTTAAGATAACTCTCTCTGGAAAAAACCCCCCCAATAACACAGGTTTACCTATTGGCACAGTGGCTTTAATCTTTGAGTATATACATCACAGCACTTTACACTACAAACAACCACGGGTCGAATAAACAGTGTTCTCCCTGTCTTCTTTAACCATTTCTATTCCTTTTATCTATGCTCTCCCTGGATGTGCTAATAGTAAAGTGTATGAAATAACACCACTTTCAGAAGGTGCAATACTTAATCACCTCCCTCATTGTGTTTGCTATGGCACCAGCAGGGTGTGCAGCACATGCAGAGCAGCTTAAGATGCTTTGGCCTGTATTTAGCCTGTTCTGTATAGTAATGTGAAGCCTCTTTAATTGGAGTCCAGGGGAGGATCTCTGAGAGCGCTCTCTAAGTACTGCCCCACAATTGTCTGCAGGTCAGAGGGCAGCTTGGAGATTTGCATGAAGTTCCATGCCTGAGCCAAGCCAAGCGTTTCATTTAAATCAGCAGCCGAAGCAGAGTTGGAATGTGGTGCCATATCTCTTCATTCCCCACACGGAATGGCCTCAGCCACCTTCATTTATTTCCCTCCTCACTTCATCTTACTGTATGCCTTTTTTCATCCGTGTGGATCAGGAGCAGTTTGCATTTTCAAGTGGAGACCCCCAAAGCAATCACATCATAACAAATCTCTGCAAAATGGACGACTCAAGGTGCCGTCTCAACATGTGAAATTGATGGCAATCAGTAAATTGCTGTCTTAAGTGCAATGGTAGAGCATTAGTGGTGAGTTGTGATCAGAACCAGAGAGCTGTGGATCAGAGAAGTTAAGCCTATTGTCTCTAAGGACAAAGCAGGGTTGGAGCAGGCATGGGTGACTATTCTAACTCCTTTCACCTCGGACCACAAAGTTGAATTTCCCTGAATCAGGAGTCTAATCCCCTTTTCCCAGTCGCTCTCGTTCAGTCAGCCATTAGGTCTTCTCTTTTTTTCCTCTGGACACTTTCTTGCATAGCATCATTAGCTGAGGCTCAGTCTTTCCCCCGTCTTTAGCCCCCTATGAAGTCCCTGCTGCTCTTTTTAGGAATGGTCACCATTTCCAATAGCATTAAGTCTTTGGCTGTTGGGCTGTGAAACTCTAATACCAGCATCTTAAAGACTTTTTAATCCTCTTGAGCAAAGACCCAGAAAACATGGTGATGAGACAGCCCATGCATGTGTTTCACACAATTGCCTACATCTACTGTAGCAGCACCATTATTAAGAGGGAATGAAAACCTTTATATTCATCTATTTTATATGTTAAAATAAGAAATCTGTTGAATAACCTGTTCCTTCAAGATGTGTATTGTTAAGAATTAAGATGTGAGGCAGGATACATGAATTCTACGCTGAAATGGCTTCCTTTTTAATAAATGCAATAGGTAATTATATAGTTATTATATTGAGGATATGCTATCATACGATACTCCATGAAATTCAATCCCTTATATACATTGCAGACCAGTTGCCAGTAAAAGAAAAAATTGGCATTCTAAATTTTTTTTACAAAACACAGATACCTGACCTGAAACATTTTTTTGTCCATTTTGCAAAGCAATGCGATGTTTAAAGCCGCATAAATCCATTGTGGGAGGAGTTTAAACAGGCAACTTGTTGCAGTTGTCACATGTTTAAAGTGGTGGTGATCACGTGTCAAAATGAGAACAGCTTGCAGCGTTTTACAATTGTTCACATTCAACATATTCAGATTCAACGCATCTGTGGTTTGCCAAATTAAATTAGGATTTCCATGAAATTTAGACTGATGGAAAATTCAAATGTAATGTTTGGATGGATACAAAACAACCATACTCTCAGCACTCTATAGTGTTCTTTACAGCAGAAAGGCAGGAGCTCTCAGGGGGCATTAATGCTGAATAGAAATTGGATTTAACAGCAACACATAGATGTTCTTTCAGCGCGATTAGGGCTGCAGCCAGGCATGGTGTCCTTCTACACTTTCCTGTTTAGTGTGAGATTAAGCCACCCAGAACCTGCACATCCGCGTTTGCTTCCTCCACCAGCGTGTTTTCTGGAATACCATTTTCTTCCTTGACTGAGGTTTGGGGTCATTAGGGAGCATGTTGCTATCCAAATGAGTGGAAATGAAAAGTGCAGTACAGAACACACAATAGCTCCTCAGTGTTTAGAGCTGTTTCTCTTGAATTTAATTATCAGATTTAGGCACTTTGCAAAGTGATACCCCAAATAGTTCAACTGAGAGTGATTACACAGGGACATATCTTTGTTTGATGTGGCAAAGTAGCCATTCATTTGTTAATGGTTACTATTATCTCTTTGGTTTGTCTCTCTTTCCCCTGCATTGTTAGGGGAGCTACTGCAACAGTTTTTACTGGTGCCAGTAGCTTTTCATTTCAGAACTATGGTAAGGAGCAGCAGAAGTTTTCATGTCAAATTTTTTACAGAAAGGACTTAATCAGTGAAGGTGGTGCACTTACAGTGAGCCGAGCCGTAAATAGCCCGCTCATATTGGAGGTGGAACAAATGTCCTGTTGTACTAATTCACATTCTGGCCTAAAGCATTATTTATGTAATGTAATCATTTGAGAAACAAGGACATGAAACATGCGGGCGGGTGAGTGCAGAGCTGCTAGCCACACAAATTATCAAAAGAATAATGCAGAAATTGTTTAGTGATTAGCTGGTCATTTTGAAAAATCAGTGATACATTTTCAAATAGTTATCAATGGACAGGAAATCAGACAGCAGGAATCTAGTGAGGTAGTAATACAGCATGCTGTTTTATTGGAATGCATATGGTTTGTGAGACATTTGACATATTGAACTATGTATGGCATTTAAGTATTTAAATTAATGTACATCTACTGCACAAGCCCAACTAACTATCATGTGTTGCGGCAAAACATATTCTTATCAATTTAAGCCCTATTTGTCTGACAAGAATGGGAAACACCATTCAAATGCAACTGAATGGGAAATGCAGACTCCATGGAATCACTTCAATCTAAATGAAATCATCTGTGTATATAGAAATACGTCTAACAACAACAGTATTACTGGTACAAGAAAGTTGATAGATTGTACATTACCACAATTTGCCATAACAAGTAACAACATGCTCTTATACAGACGGAAAGCTGCTCTGCCCTGAATATTCAAAATTATGTTGAGGTTTCTTATTGCCAGAGTAACCACCCGTCTGCCTTTATCTAATAAAGCCATGGTAAAATAAACAATGTGACTACATTCCATTTTCTTCCTGCTTTGCATTGAGGATTCGGTAAGGCCCAATTTGTAAAATTTATAACCGGATCCCATAGACGGGCCAATAATATGATTCAGTAGTTAAGTTTCTCTCACAGAATAGAGTAAGGCATGCACCTCTCTTGTGATGGAGAACAATTTATGTGCTGAATTTTACCCTGACTCTTTCAAGCACAAACACAGCGGCTCCATCTCCAAATAGACCTTGAGCGAGTGTGTATTTCAAAAATTGAACCCGATGCAGCTAGACAAGGGAACCAAGAAGGGGAGTGAAAATACCTCCAATGTTGCCCCACTTTGTCAAAATTCTGAGGCAATTAATCTCAGAGGAAATAATTGATCTTATTCTGCCAAAAATACTCAAGTAGGACTTGAAAGATGACACAGCTTGGTGAAGATGATGCTCCACGGAGTCGGGTAAACATGAAAGCTGATGGCTTGAACAGTCCTTAATTAGGGAAGGCATTATTAGCAGAAGTCATCTCACAAGTTAAACTCAAGATATAACATATCAAAGTGACATGTTAGTGGCCGTCTCATAGGTACACAAACAATAAGCACATTAATCTAACATTGGGTTTTATGGTAAACATGCTTCTCATTTCAGCCATGAGCTGTTTCAATACCTTGGTCAGTAGTCGGTTTTCGACAGCTTTGTTAACATTGTGGTTCAAGGGGCATGGTGTACCAGGTAAAATCATAGATTATTGTTGGTCTACAGACCAGAAAGAGAGAGTGAAAAGAGCTAGTGTTGTGATAAACAATATGGACTGGAACCAGAGTGAAGTGAATGTGCACAATTTATCGACTCAAATAACTGGATTTAGTTGCTCTTTAACATTACTTGTGAAACAGCCACATACTATGCATTACATAATTGTGATCTTTGCATCACATGGTTGACTCAGGGCTGTTTTCTGTGCATTGGTTGTGAAACTAATGCATACTGTTAACCTGCGCCCTGCTGAGGGCAAGACAGATATAGTTGTAAACTGTAAAATGCTATGCAGAGATGTGATCTTACAATGCTAAACGCATATATTTGACCTTTGGTTTACTGCCAAATGTGTTGGAGTCACACTGTAAACCAGTAAACCATGAAAAATTGGGTATTGGCTACACGCAGTAGGTCTGCGATCACACTAACTCAGCAGGGTCCTTGTTTACATGTAAATAGTTTTTCAATTATTACTTCTGGTAATGAGCACAATTTTACCAGTCTGAGAAAATGTTTGGCAGGGAGATAATGATCTGCTGATATTCAGGATTCTTGTGTTTGCACACACTATAATTATTGACTTGGTATCAGCTTCACCCATTTCTACAAGGTACAAGTTATTTCCCTCCTTAGAAATACGGCATGTGCTTCATTGCCCCCATGTTTAAAAGCTATGAGATGTTAAGTATCTAGTGGTATAGACTATCAAAAACTATGGCACATAATAATACATTTCACTGCATTTTTTTGCAATCTGTTGCCGTATTGCATGCATTTTAATATAACTGTATATAATGCAAACCTATATCTGACCAGGATTCAGGTGTAGCCAGTAGATATCCAGATAATTGATAATCTAATAAAAAGCTAAAAAGTCATCAGACAATAGCTGATGGGTTCTGAGATTCTTTGAGCTGTTTACCTGCTTTCAACCAAAGCCTGCTCAGACATGATAGACTACAAATGGACTATATACGGAAACACTTCTGATGCCAAAATCTTGTCCCAGTGCCTACACATTCTGCACTCAGATGGAGATATCTATTTATAGAGACAACAACCTTGACTGGCTTCCAACTCTTTCACTCCTTCTGACTCCAGAAAAAGTTTACTTGGTATTTTTTGTTTCTCTGCATCCAGAATGTATTTTAAATGCTACATTTAGGTGTATTTTGTGTTATTGTATACAAGTCATTAATCAGGCCCTAACATATGGAAATTGCTGGTTTGTGTACATCATAAACTTGATTACCAATACTTCTTCCCTAATGTGGGCTACCTGAAAGCTGCTGAGTGTGCATGCTGACCAGCTGCTTTCTGCTATTGTTTTTGATGAGTCTGTGCATGTGTACAGCCATGATAAATCAGGCCCATACATTTGATAATCATCTTTACCCACTTACTTGAAGTACAGGCACCTGTGAAGAAAATTATTTGCTGTTAAATTTAGCATGTATACAAGCTTAAACTGCACAGTGTGAAAAATCTCACATGTGCATTCAAGGAGCAGATAGAGGATGGATTTCCTTTCAAGTCAAGTGAAATTGATTCATCTTGGTGTCCCAGCTGTTCCATCTACCCAAAGGTGGAAATCATATAAAAACAGTTAATGGAAAGAATGCAGCCCAAACCCACATGCAGAAGTGTATCCAATCACATAAAATTGCTAACCAGTTGGAGGCAATGGTGCATTTGCGGGCGGCAAGTGTCAATGCAAACATGTCAGCAGGTCTGGAGTCTGTGCATATTGTGGTGTTTAAAACACTTTCATTAATTTTAAAGTTCGCTTGAGTTGGCTCACAAAGTCACAAGTAGAGACAAGTATTTACGCTAATTAGAGAACAGATCCTTGTCAAGTCTAGTGAATAATATATCACAATCCAAAACACTGCAATAATAATATATCTGTGTCATTTGCTTCCTTTCTGGCTTGAGAGGATCTTGTGTTCTCCGTTGTATTGAGATTGTGTGTGTTGGGACGCCAGGCACTAACTCCTAGCACCATACTCATCAAAGAGTAGTTGGGAGTGTTTATGGGAAAGAGAGTTTGGGAAGTAGATTGGGAATTGGGAGTGTCTTGTAAACAAAATTTGTAGAGAGTGTTTGTGCCAAACAGAATAAGGTCGAGTTTTTAAAAGCCAATAGTCTCTGTAGCAGCTGAGGCAATAATTTGTCATTGGTATTGATCAGCAACTCCATCAAGCCCTTCAATATATATCAGATATAAAGTGCATGAGAAAACGATTTTATTGCCCTCATATATATGAATTGAACTCCGATATAAAGTGTCCAACAATAGCAGCATGCTAAAATAACAGCATTCATGATAATGTAGATACTGTGGATACTTGATTAGAAAATGACCTCATGCAGACATGACATAATCAGTGTTTACAGCTCTTCCTGACAGGAGTGATGAACATGCATGGGCATACTTCCCGTTGCAAGCCACTGAACTATGGAATTATCTGATCAGATCTGCTGAAGTGAACATCCTTCTGCTGTCTTCCTAAACAAATAACTGTCATTTCATCTTTTACTGGACCTCCTGTTCTCTCACTTGGCAGCCCATTTCCTGGCTGCATGCACTGGCTGTTTCCTGTTCCTTGAATAAGAACGAAACAGTGGAGTGTTGAAGGAAGCTCCAGGCTACCAGTTCTGAGAAGCTGAACAAGTAAAATCAGCTCACTTTAGCAGCTTTGGGAATCACACACAGACAGTTAACTTGCATTTTCTGTTTAGGCAATAGGTGGCTTCAGCACTTTTTACAACTGAGGAACCCATTATTTACATGTAATAATCAATTAATTATATATACCATGTATGTAATTATCAGCCTAGCTCTAGCTCTAAAAAAAATACTGTAATTATCTGATTCAATCAGCCTTCACTGTGATTTAATGAAATGTTTCAATCCAGATCTGTTTATTATTGCTGCTAAATAACAGCACTCTGATTGAATGTTTTGAGAACAGATATTGATGTTTTCTGAGCCCTTTTCACCTCCTGTGGCTTCAGAGTTTCAGTTTGATACTTAGTATATCACATACATTTCAATGAAAAACTTTTAACAGGAAACTCAATAAAACGCAACTTGATAAATTGTCTTGTTGACCTCAAACAAAGTGCAATAAACATTTAAAGTCAAAGGTGAACAACAAAACAATCCGAGTGTCAATGGGTTTGTTTGAGTCGAGGACAGAGTGTTGCTCCAGCGCTCCAGATGGGCAGGGCTGTCTCTACTGTTAGCGGGCTCAGAGGCATGAGGCCTTGCATGGAGCCTAAACAGATGCTGCTCTTTAAATGAGACTTCTGACATTAACAGCGGTTAGTGCACTCCTGTGAGGCCTCCCTTTACAGCTGTTCTGAGGCCATTTCGTCTTTTAATTGGGATGGGAGAGATCATAGATTACATTAGTCGAGCAGGAGACACTGCGGGCCAATGGGCTCCCACAATGGGACCCCTCCCTTTTTTCTTGTCCTCTGGGCTGCTAGCCTGAACGTAGCCTCATGCTTAATAAGCCTCCCATACGGAGCATTGGCCCTCACAGAGCTGCCTCACTATTAGCATGCAAGAGACAACTGAGAAGGAAAAGGGCCTGTCTATTAGCTCCTTATGTGTTTACGTTGGCAAGAGGAGACTACATGTGTTTGTTATTGGAATAAATTCTTTATTTCCTCCATATTTCTGTTGCAAAATGTCACCCTAAAAGAGAAGAAACATAAATACGTATCATTTTCCTCAAAGCTAGTATGCTGCCTGTCTAGACTGTGTGGCTGTAACCAATACCTGCTGTCTGGCCAGCAGTGACACATTATATATTTGCAGGAGACAATCTCTGTATTTATGTATGAGTTAAATATGCCCAGGAGACACCGCTGGAGATTACATATCTGCAACCGGAGTTCCAGAAAAGATTGACATACAGCTGTTAACTCGATTCAAACCTGATTAGAGCAAAATTGAAGAATGAATGCTCCCTCTCTTTGAGTGAAGAGGGGGAGGAGAGGCAAAGAGGGTATTGACAGGGTATCAGGGCCTCCCTGAGCAGACCACAGAGCTTGAAGGGTATGTTTTTATACGTCAAAGGCTTCAGGGAATGGGGTCAGACTTTGTAACTAGAACATGAAATGAATCCACTGAGGCTTTAGAGTAAATGTTTCGACTCTGTTATATGAAAATGAAAAAAAAAAAGACATGTATCCAAATCTGTCATTAAGAGTCTTCTAATCTGTCTTTTCCAGTCCTTTTTCACATGGCTCCAGTCCACTTCATACCTGCCCCACCTAACAGACATGCTAACAGGAAACACTGACCAGAGGGCATTGAATTTTGGCCAATCGATTTCATCAAAGCGCAAGGTGCTTGGAGAGGTTAATCCTGTACTATACTTGAGTTTCCACCTCTCCTGCACCCCCCCCTTTTTTTTTTTCTCAGCTTTATCTGAGGGAGAGACACAGATTTCCTCAAAAAATATGTTACAGTCCTAATGGTTAGTGAATATGACTTTATCAAGCAGCATCGATTGCATTTGCTATGTGCAGCTCGCTCTGTGGGCCTGCATCGTGTTTTAGCCATGCTGCTTCATCCTGCATCAGATCTCATTAAAGATGGAAGTGAAGATTAAACCACATCCTCTTTCGCACACTGCGGCACTGGGCAGGAGGCATCCACTTTCCTTGTATTACTCATAAATAAGATTGAACGAGCAGTTCCTGCAGTGGCGAAAATAATGCTCATTTCACACCGATGAAGGGTTTATTTCAGCGGACAAGTTGACAGGTGCTCTGGACACCATTATCAGGACTTTACTGCGGCAGCTGTAACTTAGATTTATTTGCTTACCATTTTTCTAAATTCTGCTCTTTTTCAATCAAAAATCACATATAATGTCATGTACCCCGTCTTGATTAATAAAAGCATGTGACTTGGCTGTGTGAGACAGACTTATGCGGGTTTGTCAGACAGCGTTCTTGTGAATATGTCTGAAATTGTGTTTCTTTTGTGTTTCTGTGTAGCAGAAGGAGAGATAAGCCAATTAAACGCTTTGGAGGGTTGAAACTGTAGTCCAGCTTCATAAATGATGAACACTCTGAGAGCTAGCACTGGTCCTTTACTGGTGGCTCCTCAGTAATTAGAACTTCCATTAATGATCACAAAGTCCCTCTTCTTTGAAGTGGTGCCTTAATACAGACAGCGTCACATTCTCTCAGTGTGTTCAGGGAGAAAGCTCAAAGACGCTAATCTAATGCCAAATCTGAATTTAGCTGTGTGACGGTTATTATGCTGTGAAGAGATGCCTCCGTCTTGGCATTTAATTAAAAAGATTGAAAGAATTCGGCTCTGCTTTCAGTTATCTTATCAGGGTTTGTTAATATTTTGTGGTTTCCGTTTGTGACTGAATTCTTCATGTACAATGTGAAATCCATGCGCAGTAATTGCATCTTTGGTCTAATCACCTTCTTTTTTCACATTTCTAACTGGTGGCGACGATGGCTCTGTGAGACAAATGGAAACCCACTGATGTACACCAGTTTAGTCAGAGTCAATCTACCTGTGCAGCTGCCGATTCCATTTAGGTCATTCATCCATCTCGCCCTCCTAACTGAATTGCATTTTAATCATGTATGCTTTTAGCCATCTGTGGCTTCAGTTTTCTCTCTTCTCCACAATGCACTCACATTTACTATTTGGAGACACATAGACAGGAGCCCTTTTGCTCGCAGACTGGACTGCCTGGTCGTGGAGGTAACCTTGGAATACAGATAAATCTCTGCCACTGATAGAGGTCACGCAGACATTTCCATCCTTCAGGTTTCCAAAAAAGATTCTTTCAAACAAACGTTTTACAATTAGATTGCATTTGTCTAACACGTGGCTGACTGACCTATGAGATCTTTCAAGCAATTTGTCATGTTTTGCCTCCCGCCCTATCAGCTGGTAAACATACAAAAGGCGGAGCGAGGAGTGCTCTGTGTTTGTTTGTCGGGACTTGGGACCTGTCCCTACTCATACTCCTTGATTGGTTGGTGACAGGAAAGACCAGCTGAGGTTAATTCTGGAAAAAGGATATATCACAGTGCTGTGGCACTCAATGCATTTCAAATGATGTGTCCTTGGGATGCAAGGTTACTGCTGAGTCCCTCTGCTCTTGCTAGAAACACTCTGTGTAACTATAGGTATTATTGAATGGGCCTGACAACAAAAAGGTCTTGTTGACTTGTGCAGAGTGTGTGGTTACACAGAAGGTCTGTCTGCCCTCTGACATTATTGTTTGGATGAATTTTCCAAAGCTCATTTCTTTGCGGGGACTGAACTTATTAAGAGTGCCACTGCAATAGCCTTCATTCTCCCCACAACAGCTTTCAGAGCAAGAGTCTTAAGGACAGCTGGTTGATTTAGTGACAAACACAGAGGATCTGACTACTTCTTTAGTCATATGGGATACTGAGAAATGGTGGACCGGAGCATTAACGTCTCGATTTAACTTGAATGTTATGATTGTGACAATATTACCCGCAGGGCTGGGCGTTTAAAGGGGCAGTACACAACATTCAGAAAATGAATATAACCACATGAACATCATGATGTTATAGATCATGATATATTATAGGTGATCTGCACACACATTTCATCAGTTTTGTTTGCTGCACATTGGTGAGGAAAATGCTAGTGATAGCCAATAAGAAGTTAGCTTTAGCCCTTAGCCCTCCTCTCCTGCCCGCCTTTGTTTACAGTCTCGTCACCACCTGTGAGTCAGTGATTCCGGGTTTGTAGCCCCCCTGTAATTTAATTAGTTAGTTAATATAGGCGCCACTGGCTTTCTAGAGTGATCTGAGTTGTGACTACAGAGCATTGAGTAATGTGCGTCCACTCATATACAAATCTTAGATATTAAATAGGGTGCTTTGCTTGGACATAAGCATATGGCACATTACATGAAGTGTGTTATTTTTTAATTGGAATACAGTTTCAGATCAAATATGTACCTTTTCACCCCGTCAAACCTGAGTGCTTGTGTATTTAGAGTGTAATGACTCATGAGCTTCTCTCTCTCTTTTTCTCTGGCTCACTCAATCACACTTTTTCACATACTGACTGTTAGGTACAAAATACAAACACATCTACTGGTTTTCTGTATATATATATATATATATCATTTGTTTTATTTATCTCTTTTTTCAACTGTTACAAAGTCATTTGAAATCAAAGTTAAATAAATGCTTGATCTGTTCAAACTCAATATGCAATATTTTAAATAACCCTAACCTCAATATTTACCAACATTGTTGTGATTAAAACTTGCAGCACAACCAAAAGTTAGTTTCCAGATTCTATAATCAAACCTGCCTTTTCTGATCTTCCTGTATTCAAATGAATATGGTGTATTACATTGGATAACAAAACTATAATTCTTTTTACCCTGGAAGTTGTTAGAGAGAAAAAGACTCGCTGTGTATTTTATTCTCGTAGAGTTCTTCCCAGTGAAACACGAGAATTAATCCTCTGTCAGTTTCCCTTCTTCCATTTTTGGCCTCCCAATCTGAATTACAAAAGAATCCTCTGCACCTCTCTCAGCTTTTATTTTATCACTTCTTGTTTGATTTTATGCAGAATTCCTTCACAGGCTGTCTGGAGCTTTCATTTCTTTTTCCCCATATCTGATGCTTTCTTTGGGCCAGATTCAGGCATTTCTTCATTCCCAGCCTCCCACCTGCCAGAGATTTTTGTTAGCCTAGTGTGAGGGTGAGGGTTGGTTTATATTATTTTACACAGGAAACGTCCATCAAAGCCATTAAAACTGTTAATGTGGGGTTATTCCTGCTGATTTCACGTTGCATACAGTGGCACTTTCCCATCTGCTACACTTAGTGCAAGGAATAGGAATTATAAAGAGTAGTGAGTTAAATAAATCTTCGAGGGGTGCCTCCACCCAGTGTTTTCTTCTCTTTTAACATTCAGCTCGACAGTCAGCCTCACAGTTAGTTTCAGTTTGTGAGCCTCAAAAACCTTCATTTTCTTCAGCATGTGTAAAAAGCCACATAAATTGGCTCTCCAGAAGTGACAGGCCCCTTACAATGTAACTAGTGTGCTGGCGTGACTTAGTGTTTGATTGGTGTTTTGGAGCTGCCAGAGTGAAGCAGCTCTCTGTTCACTGCCCCACCTCCTATTGTAGAGGCACTAACACAGGAACACTAAAGCTGACAGCCTTGTGTAAAACTGGCCTGGTTTGGCAAGAAGTACCACAGGGTTTGCTTCTCGTTATTATCTGCTCTCCTCTTATATTAGATGTGAACTGTTGAGTTAGTGCTGTTTGAGAAGGACACTTTATAGTCCTGTATTGCACCTTTCTGAGAAAGCTCCCGTCATCTGTCGGTGCTGGCACCCTCACTTAAACCTTCCTGCTGGGAGCAGGTAGTCTGCTGTCACTGAGGTTTTTATAAACCAGCAGGAAACCCTAAAGTTGCGTGAATGCTAGTTAATTTCTTTTCCACACAATGGTTAATGCATCCTTTTCATCAGTGCATCAGTGGGAGAAAATCTTGTGTAAATCTTGGCTTTAGCACATTACCCAACATTAAGATGGCTGCAGCCTGTGTGTGTCTGTGTGTGTGTGTGTGTTGGGATTCAGCAATGAAATAAAGAGCTTGGAGGCAAGCCAATTAACGGCTGCAATTAAGCAGTACTGCAAAGTTCAGCAGGAGGACGGCAATATCATTTAGAGAGATATAACCATTGTCAATCTATTCTCCTAGTTAAGTATCCCCAAGATAACTATTTCACTCTCTCAGCCTGCAACACGTCTGTCAATTATTTAGTTTGATGTGGTTGATTATGTGTCCAATTCTCCTGGAGAGGAACACTTTCTGAAACAAAAACAGACACCTGCATCTGAAGTGAACTGCAGTATGGTTATGGAAGCGCTATAGGCTTACTGGCTCGATCCAGCGTAAAAGATGTGTAATTATCAATTTCCTTGTCACGCCTATAGTTTTACAAAACATAGATGATTGAGGTGTACTTACTGTGGATGAGTGCAGTTGATCTAGCAGATGTGGCTTAAGGGAGATTTCACATTACACTGTGGCTAATATCCTCTGATGAGTTACAGAGGAGCTTCCATTAAACAGTTTATATATCATTAAAAGTTTGTCGAAGGACGACGGCATACTGGATGATGAAGCAAAGAGATATTTGTCTCAGCCAGGGAGGATGTTTTCAGACCAGTGAGAGGTAAACTGGATTTGAGGAGACTGATCATATCAATTTGGTTGACACAAAACAAATTATTATCAAAGCAGAACACAGAGTACCACAGTGCTCAAGACTGGGCAACAGAGTGGAAGAAAACAAATAAAAAAGATAGAATATTTAACTCTTTTCCGCTCTTCATCCTGCCAATTCACTGTTTTATTCAAGCTCAGATTTACATGGTGACACTGCCAAGAGGAAAACACTCTGCCTGTCTGATTGTGTAATTCTCACGGTGTCAGCACTGTGTTTTACAATTTCATAGGGTGCCTTTTTAAACCTCCTTGAATAAGCAATTGAAACAGGTTGTCTTTTTGTTTTGTTTTTACAAAAGGCTGCAGATACCAGTGAGCAGGAAATTATCAGCTGGGATTCTGTGTCAATGTGTTTGTTGGGGGAAAAGAGCCAGATGCTTGTTAAAAGATGCACTGAAGTGAACACTGTGTGATCCATAGGCGTACAAAAGAAAGAAACTCAGAACAATATTGTGCTATTATTGTTGCAGACCATGACATTTCTGTATCTAAGCTAATTCCACTGTTGTTCAAAAGGAATGAACTGTGAGGTATTTATGTATGTGAAAACCCCCTTTTATGAGTACTGCATTATTCACAAGCCGCAATATCTAACATGGAGATAACAGAGTGCGATATCAATTCGCAGTTGTCAGTCCATAATGATTGTAGGGCAGGATAGAAATAACCCGAACAGCTCCGACTTACATTCAAAAGCCTGTTTCTGCTACAGTTTTTTTGTCTTAAAAATGTGGCCTGTGATTGTGAGTTGAGCTGGCACAATGGAAGACATCATCTTTGTGGTGCAAAAATGATATTTATTTCCATTACAAAGTATGGGAAAAAAATAACCATCTCAAAGTAAATACCTCCCATTATGATCAAACCATTACAACTCGCTATTAATGTTAATACAGGTATGATTATTTATGAGATCATCTCTCATCCAAGAAGGATGACTTATCTTTGTAAGAGCTTTCATCATGTGCTTCAGTAGACTGAGCTGACATGTCTTCATTTAGACTCTGTTACACTCGATTTCCGAGCACCAGTTTCTCTGTATTTAGGCAAAAGAAAGTTTTACAGTCACTTTAAGATGTAAAACCTTATTATATACAGCACTACACATTTTTTAAAATTTATTTTGTATTAAGTCTTTCCTCTGTAATGTATTTTAGAATTGACATTTGTCATTGTGTGTTGTCCGTTACTGAGTCATTGTGTCCATTAAAACCCTCTAAACCCATTGACCCAGTGGTGGATTTGAAAGGCACCTTTTCTTTTATAAATGCTGGAATTACACAATTTATCATTGCTAAAAGCTGTAAAAAAAATGTATTACAAAATTATTGGCTTTTCTAATTGCTGAAGGTACTTGAGTGAGTCATGTGTGACTAATGCTTCTGTCAGAAAAAAAACTAAGCTTAATATTGTGATATTTTAACAAAATCACTGTATTCTACATGTTTCATTCAAAATTTTGCCAAAAATAAATGTTTGGCACTTGCGAGATGAATTCTGTGCTCCTCATTGCATCTCGGAAGCTCTAAGTGACTCAGCCTTGACCATCAGTCACAAAACATCAGTAACTGAACTCCAGGCAGTTTACACAGAGCCGAGAGGAGAGGACAAGAGAGGTTGTACACATTTTTCAATATTATTTTTAACTTGTAGGCGCTTTGAAAATGTTAAAATATATAGATTCTATTTTATTTCAATTTTTGTAAAATAATTATTAAAGAAATTCAAGCGGTTACAGAAGATGAATGAATGAATGAACTTGCAATTCTCTTTTTTTATTATTATTTATGCCATTATATTATGTGTCATACTGCACAAAAGACATGTCTAAGTTCTTCACACTTCTAGCCATGACTGTGGTGTTTCTATAGAGGTGCATGCTTTATATATTGCAGTGAAGAATGAATGACTGCTTGAGGTTCAGAGGGTTCATTTTCTACAAAAAGAAAAGTACAAGTAAGCTGTAAAAGTACAACGATTTTCACCATTTTTATAAACTGCCTCACATAATTGACATACAACCCATTTTAGCCTCCATACGTAGAAATTATTTTTTTTCACCGTTACATGAATAGTACGGTGTATCTCTTCTGGACTTATGATTCAGTTGCTTCAGCCTGATTGCTGTTGGCGCTCATGGGCGATGAGGCTCTGTGACATAAACTGAGTACTTCTGAAGCCAAGGCTCACTTCACACATCACCTCAACACTTACACTGCTGTGATCAAATAGACGGTGCTAGGAATGGATTCTCTTAAGTGCTGGTTAAGTGCATTTTGCTAAGGAAGTAAGAGAAGTTAGAATACATTTATAGTGTTAAAAAAGACAATGCACTCTTCCTTAATGCAATGTTCTGCACTTAAGCAATATGGAGTCTAATTCTGAGTGTATATCCCATGCCCTGGCTATCAAGGGCAAGGCCCTCATTTCCACACTTCTATTTTCTGCAAAGAGAAAGCAGTGATATGTAAGGAAGTCGATGCCGAAACCACACTTCAGTAGCTGAGAATCTCCAATTTAATGCTGTCCTGGCTCTTCCGTGTGGAGGAATCTCAGCCATGTTATTTTGGATATAGTGAGGGGAACTGTCTGGCTGCCTGGTGGGTACCTAGCTGGGGGTAGTGGACTGTGAAGGCCCTGAGGAGCCATGCGGGTCCTTAACATAAAAACAGGCCTGTAAGGAAGAGGCTGCATTAATGCCAGGCTGATAAATCCAGAAATGGGACTGGATAAATCCATAATATGCAGCTGCTGGCCCAAATCCTGCCAGAGGTCCACAGTGACACTGGGCCCTGTGAAGTTTGCAGATAGCCTGTTTCATCTCAACCAGAAAATGATGGTGCCTCTTCAAAGTTGGCACACATGCAGAGCACAGGGCTGGTGAACATCAGTTAAAATATCTGGCTCTGTTATATAACATATGCATATAAAATCTCTGCCAAGCATTCAAGATTTAATGTTGAATACCTTAGCTGGCTTAATTTTTTTATGGATCACTTTGCATTAGTCATCTGCACTCTACTGTCTCATGTATTAATAGTCATCTGTGGCATCGCCTAAGGCCTGTGAGCAATGAGATGTCGAGAAATGCATCAAGATACGTGAGAATACACCACGGTAAACATTTACATGTGTCATTAGCCGGCTTAATTTGTGTACTTTTTCTGAAGTATAATGTGGATATTTGGGGTTACTGGGTCTAGACATTATTTGATATCACATTTAAGTTGTAAGATATTGCTGTCAACAGCCCTCCTTTATTATTGTGTTGAATTCAGTTTCACATTTTCCAAATGTAGCTATAGCCCCACTGTAAAATGTGGCTGAAATAAAATAGAGCAAATGAATAATTGAATGTTTTGTTTTTCTGAGATTGTCCTTGTGGTCTCTCTCAAACCGCAGACATTTTTTCATTGTTTTGACAACCTCAGTGCATCTGTGATTAAAATAGTGGGGAATGATCGAAACAACTTCCTTTAATGAACCCTGCTCTCTCCACTGCCCCCCTGCATTACGCCTTCATAGCGCTTGCAGTGAGTCTTTTTGGTTCATGTTAATAGACCACATCTTAAGTGTTGAAAACAATTATTAAGTAACACTTTAATCGTTAAAAAGTTGTTTCCTGTGTCTAACTTTGGTGGCATTGACTTTCCCTTGGTGTCAACTTCAGAGGAAATACAAACTCGTGCTTTGCAGAGCCCACCTACAGCTTTATTTTCTTGTAATTTCTCCAAGCTCCCTTCTCAGGATTGGGGGTTGAGCAGATGCAGGTAGATGTATATTTATGAGGGGGATGTGTATTTCAGGGAGAAGCAGTGTTGTGAAAGGTGACCTTGTTAGATAAAAGGAGGGCTCGGAAGCCAAATGATGAAAGAGAATGGGATCATCCTGGGCTCATTAATGTGGATTTGAAGGTCAGGTAATTATAACAATAGACATGTGGGCTGGCTTTGGCATCTGGTATTGTTGCTTTGTTATGAAGGTGACAAGCCTGCGGAGGAAAGGGATTAATCACTGTGACACCACCCTGTTGTCACATTGATACATTCAGACATCACAACACTGCTACTATAGCTCTCAAAAGAAGCTGCAAAAACAACATAATTTCAGCCATCAACATTATATGACAAGTACTGTTAAGAATATGAATAGGTTTAAGAAGCAACCTACGGTCGCCTTGTATTGTAATGAGCATTTCAAAATAAATCCAACCAAAAATAGAATTCACATCATTGTCATTGCAGTGATTTTGAACAGTTAAGCCTCAGTGCAAAAACAAGTCTCTTCCAAAACTTGTGATGCAGTGACAAGTTAAGTGCTGCTTCACACAACAACAAATCCACATGGCCCAGGTTGGTATGGTAACATATGAGCCAATGTACACAGCAGGGGAGTTAAACACGGCATCCCACAGCAATAGACTAGAGATATATGAGCCTTTAATAGCCTGAACTGAAAATACTACACAGCAGGCAAAAGTTCAGACCATCATCTGACTTAATAGAAATTTAGTTTGTTCTGAATGCTGACAGAGTACCAGTACACATGAGAAATGAGAGCTGCTTGATGTAACCAGCACCAAATCAACTTAATAGAACAACCCAGTGAATGGCAAACAAGGTCTACAACAAGGTCCTCCTAAAATTTTACAGCGCGGAAAACCTTGTAACATACTGTAAGCTGTGTGGAAGGCAGGGGATATAAAGCTGGCAGCGGACTCTAAATTCAATTTAATTTGGTGTTGTTTCACAGCAGAGGCAGGCACAACTTGCAAGTTTTTCAAAATATTCGAATGTCAGAGTTGAACAGTGGCAGGCAATGCTGTTAAAGAAGTGTGAGGCAAGCTCACTTACCCAACCTGCACACACTGCAAATACTAAAGCCAAATACAGCACTTCTTTTTGTTGCAAACCTACCCTTTTACCTGTGCTGCCAAATGTCAAATTCTGTTTGTCTGGAGTAGACTTAAGCAAAGGGCCACAAGAGGCAGTGGAGTGCTTAACAACGCCCTTCATATGTATCTACCATCTGCAACTATTATGCTAATTCTACTGTTTTCACTTGCAGATGATGCCATTGTTATAACAGTGGAGTCTAGTTACTTGCGGTGACAACAAATATAGAAATGTGAGCATGATATACTACAAATGAAAGCATGCAAACTTGTTAAAAATACAACATTAGCTCAACAAAGACTGCTGTACTTTGTGTAGTTTGTCTTGGATACAATAAAAGGCAGATAGGTTGCCATTGCTCAAACATTGATCTTTGTGTTTTTTTGTGCATTCTTGAATGACAGTTTTCCTACTTCTTACCATTCTCATCCTCCCATTTTGAAAAAATAAGTTTTGTAATACAGATCTAAGATTTTCTCCAAATAATATGACAGCTTTGAATGCAGCTCAGCCAATAAATGTGAGATTTATCCTTTCCTGTTTTGTTTAAATGCATGTGCTCAAGCTTCATATCAATGTTTTAGCATTCCGGTCAGTAAAACTTCAAACTTGAATAGTTATTTCAATGACGTGATTTAATTTCAGTACTTTACACGTCAATACTTTGACGTGTAATGCTCTGAGCTATTGTGACATTAACTTGTCCACATTGCACCCCCGTGTGTGGAGTAGAAGGTTGCATACTGTACTTGTTTCAGCCAGAGTTGCATCATTTTGACTGCCAGGCTTTAGTGTGTGTGTGTGTGTGTGTGTGTGTGTCTGTTCGTTCGTGTGTGTGTGTGAATGTGCTGCTGGGATCGTGCCACCTCTACCACAAGTTTGTCTGGCTCAGTCAGGCTCCTCAGGGACCACTAGAAGCTATAAAGAACAAAAATGTCAACCAGTATCATCAGACGAGGCAGCATGTGTGGTGTAGCATGCATTTTTAATGTGCCACAAATAAGAAATACCACTGTTGCCTCTCCTCTCTCATCCCACAACTGGTGGCTCGTTTAACTTTTATTTCTATTTGTGGGAATTTCTGCAGCTACTAAAAGAAAAAAGAGAAACCCATCATTAAAGGTTAGAATTACCTCAATTTAATACAGCGCTCCACAGACATTGCTTGGGCTGCTCTTGATATTAAATTTTAGCCTGAATATTTCCTGTTGAGTTGGGTTGTGCAAGTCTGTAAGTGTACGCACATGCATGTGTGTGCTGCATGTGGTTGTGTGTGTGTGTGTACAGGCTCAGTAGCAGTGCTTGTTAGGAAGGCTGGTGGAGTGTGAAAGTGTCTGTGTGTGGAGCAGCACATTATTCCATTCAAAAAAGATTTTGCTAAAGTCCTTCACTCCACTGACTCTTTGAACATCGACATTCAGAGCTGACATGTTAAACATCAGAACACTGAAGAGGAACGTCTAATGACCATCTAAGTGTCAACACAGTGCACAAATGATCAGCTTTTTGTTTCTCTGAACATTTTTTCAGACCTTCCATTTGCACTTCATTGTGCTGTTGATGCTAATTTGTGGCCATCAAATTAGCTGTGAATATGATTTCTAATTAAAGCAGAAGAATGGAGGGGGACAATATGTGATTCTCAGTTACAAAGAGCAGCTCTATTGACCTAGATGGTGTTTTTTAACTGGGATGGTTTGTATGCTTGAAATCACATTTGCCAAAATCAGAATTCCTTCTGTGTTCAGGTAAAAAGCAGCAGTGAGTTGCAGTTAGTGATTGACCCGTATGGGTTTTTACAATGCAAATGCTAATGCAGATATTTAGGGAGCAGGGCCGCAGATGGCCGATATATAATGCTCATATCAAGTTTTCATTTTTGCATCAGATGAAATATAATATCATAACAAATTGTTGAACCTAAATGAACATTTGTTTTACAGTTATTTGTTGATTTGTCTTTGCAACCAAAAGTGGATCTACACTGTCTGCAGTGCACTTGTTATTTTTATATATTATTTAGGTTAGTTTTTGGAGACAGGAAAAAGGGGGAATTTGATCCAAGATTCCGCCTACATGGGGCTGAAATAAATGTTTCAGCATAATAATGTCAACAGGTAATCAAAAAACTGAACTTTTCTCTAAAAACACAACCAAACTTTTGATTAAAAACATAGTTTTAGTGCACTTAACAACATCATTTATCACCAGATCAACGTTAGTGTTGTGTCTGTGTTAGCTCAGTGAAATTCTACAATTAAAAAATACCAAATCATTGACTAATAAGTCTACCACTAGTTGCTACAGAACACAGCAGCTATTGTGCTAATCAAAGTTAATTTGAATCAGATAGATTTAGTGAAAATCCTGCTAAAATGAATGTAGGATTTGCAGCCACTGACAGGCTGGTAGCACTACATAGCACCCTGGTTGCTTTGAAAAATTGCACTGAGATTTTTTTCGACTCATCTATTTGCAACAGAGCAGGCAACCTGAACCATAAAACTTTTTTTATTAGTTTCTGTACCCCACCTTTTATCCCAGAGTCACAGCAGAGTACACTATTAACCTCTGAGCTTATTGAGAATCATGCGAGAGACTGCTAGGGATAAGGTGAGTGTGTATTCAATGGAGCATATTTAAAGGGTTCAGTTAAGGTGGCAGAGACCAGAAGGTAGACAGTGAATCTGTTTACTGCTTTGAGGTTTTGTGGTTATGCACTAGCACTTCCCATTTAACTGCATGATCTAGGGCTCTGCTGATGACACCAAACACACAACCCAGACCCATGCCTCACTGCCCTCTGCACACACAGGACTCTCACACTGAAGTGCACATAAGCCATTTTTATGAATGCTCTGCAAATATATAGACACACTGAGACAAGAGGGTGGTTTCACCATTCCTTTTTCCGCCGTGTTTGTGTCTTTGCCGGCTTCTTGACGCAGTGCCACAATCCATAAACTGTGCCTGTCACACGCTCCGGCTCTGGCCCTGTTATCAATATTTTCTTGCTGTGAAAACACACAGCAGCGGCTCTGCTGCATTGTCATTGGCTGGGGGATAAATGAGGTTGCTGTGGGGGTTAGGAGTTCAAAGGGCAGACAGGAAGTGGGTCCTCCCACAGTGACAGTTCAGGCATGTGTTTGATGGGCCAGCCTAATGCCGTGGACCAGCAGTTCCTAATGACCTGCCATCTCCAGGCAGTCTGGGGAGTCCTTCCACTGAGATTTATGACCCATGTTGTGGTTACCACTGCGACTCTCAGCAGCACTTCTGACAAACTCCAAGTCAAAGCCTGCTACTTGGGCTTCACTCTTTCTTCTCATTTACTGGGTCATTGCAAAACCTTTACTACCACAATAAGTATTCAGGATCTCTGAAATAGTAAAGCTCAAAGATCACTGTAATAGTTTGTCTAATGTGATGGGATCCTTGAGGTTGTTTTGGAGATGGAGGTGTGGTCTGTTCTGTCCTTGAAGTAAAAATTGATGAATAGATTCTAATATTCTCAAGTCACCACACACAAGCTGACACTGAGGAGAGGGCGGCAGTCAAAAAACCATCAGACATACATTCAAGCAGGCAGCACCACATGTACGGCTTCAGCCACCGTAGAAGAAACTGATAATGGTCTTCTGATAATACTAATCGTTGGCTCTCTCACTGCTTCCCTAAAGGCAGAAATGTGTTGATCCACCACAAGATAGCCAGACTGAGCCCAGGGCAGGCACAAACAGCAAGATGAGCTAGTTTATAATTAATACACACTCTATAAAATATGCATTATGGGGTGGATGTGGCCAAATATGGATTTCTGTTTTTGATTTTCACTCAGGATAATTGAAGCACTTCTCAGGCAAGTCATACTGAATAAAGGCGCCAGGACTGCTCTGTGTGCTGCTGTAGGTTAGCTCCTCTCTTCCCAGCTGCTTCTTATTTGTCTCGTGCTCCAAGACAGATTGTTAAAGCAAGTCCCCCATCTACTTTGGGATTTTAATGTCTCCCTTGATATGCCTCACTGTGGGCTGAGCTCACTGAATCTGTAGGTTACAGATATTTTGTGTGCATAAGCAGCACAGTGTGCTTTGAGATAAACTGCCAAAACATGCTTCATGACATTCTGATCATTAAAAGAGAGGATGCAGGGAGAGGGGGGGAAATGAAAAAGCATAAAGCAGCGTTTTTTACCCCTCCCTACTTCCATATTTATCAAACCCACCGCAGAGATGAGATGGCTGTCGAACGCTCTTCATCTCTCAGTGGGCTGTTGCCGTGATCACACCAAGTCACATGCGGTTAGAAAACATCTAACATCTCAACCCCCAGACTACCCCCTTCACTACTACCACTTCCCCACCTCTCTCTTTCTCACACACACAAACAGGAGAGTTGTGTCAGACTGATTAGCAACCACATCTTCAATCTCTGATTAGGTGTGGAGTAAATGAAGCGCCCCCCTCAGGTATGCATTTCCATAATGTCAGGTAATTAAACCCCAGTGTTTTAATAGCTCAGGAATAGGAAGATTCCCCAGGAGACTAGACAATGATGATAGACTTTGCAGAATACTAGCATACTATTAGCTTTTCTTTAAATGGGACTGGAACTATTCCTTTTATCTTGATAATAATAGATAAACAACAACAAGCTTGACATTTGCATCAAAAGTTAATACAAATTGCAAAAGCATTGCCCCCAAAATCAAACAAAATATCTCTGGTAATTAAGACAACATTCATCCGTGCTTTTCAGATACGAACAGAAAATGTCCTGTTCTGGAAATGCACGTTTGAGTCGTGTGCTTGCTGTTGATAGCTGATAGATTCCAGAGCTAAACAAAAGCCGGTCGAACGTCTTTTTCATCACTGAAAAACCTGGAGAGGTGCTATTGTAAACATGACAGTGAATTGTCAGTACATCCCTATTTGAGTTGTCGTTCCTTGTGTGTGTGTGTGTATGTTTGGCTCATACTGTATACACATGCACACATAACAAAAGCCTTTTGATGAAACAAATTCTGCAGTGGGAGAGCTTTCTTTGTCCCCGTGCCCACTCATATGTGTGGTGCTCAAAATGGGAACAATGCAAAGTCATAATGGTTCAGCAGAAAGGTGTGGAAACAGTGAACTCCAGAAGTCCCCTTCATACACGTAATCAGGCAACAACAAAAAAGGAAGCCAAAGGATTGTGCTATGATTGGACAGCTCTCCTTTACACCACATGTTCATTATCTGTTGCTGGTGCACCAAAACGTTTTCAAGAAATAATAAGCTTTTAATGGGGTAGTGTTCACTGCTAATGATAGCCAATGCAGCTGGAACTGAACATCATTAAAGGCATGTTGCAGTGTATGATTCTACCAATGCCCGCTGGCTGAACTACACTTCAAACACACAGGCTACCTACTTTCAGTAACGCCCAAATTAACAGATGTACTTTTAAATCCACTATAATCTTTCTCCTCTCATGTGAAAGGGATGTCTCCAGCTGACAGATCGGTTCATTTTTAATGATACACTCTCCACCAGGATAGCTGACGTTACCTTTCCTTGAACCAGTAAACTACAGTTAATGTCGGAGATTCACATGTACAACACATGGCTGAGTAATACCGCAAGTGTTTGTGAACTAAGGTGTCTTAAAAGGCTGACAAACATTGAGCGAGGCTTAACTCTGAGGGTGTTCGACATGTCACACACGACAAAGACTCTTTAAGATCTCAGGGATGGAGCTGAGAGGAGCACTTCGGCTCCATTTGTGTGACATGATTCCATAAAGAAACAACCATAAAGCCACGGTCACATCTGGTATCATGCAGCAGTAGATCTAACTGCCACAAACTTCAGGCCAGCGTTAATTGCTTTTAATGAACCACATGTTTTATTGAGCATAGCCTCTGTCTTGTTGCCAGGGAAGAAGTGTATATTGAAATGAGCTGCTGACTGAATCACACGTTAGTTGCCAAATTTAGTAGTCATAGAAAAACACTGCCACGCACAATGATCACTTCTGTCTACTGGAGATGTGATAAACAAACTATTGGATGACGTTCTTGTTGCTTGTTACCTTTGGGTGTCTGTGGTGTTGTTGGAAGCTACCATTAAAAAAACACTAAATCTTCTATTGCCAGGTACAGCTATTCCAAAGTGTGATTACAGGTTTAGTGATACAAAAATATGTAACATAATCATTGTTGCCAATTTTTAGCTCGTCTTGGCACTTTATACTTACCGTTTCTCTTTTGACTGCTGTGAAAATATACTGATTGTTGCTGTGTTCTCAATCTCAGTGAAAGTTGTCAGTTGTTAATTAGAAATAAATGGTACATTTGATAATTGGGTTGCATTTTTGAGCAGTCACACAAGTCAAACTTTTATGTCCAAATATTGCTACTCTCTAGAAGAATCCATATTTGCTTACTCTCTGAAGTTTACTGACACATTTTTTTCCCTCTCTTTCCAGCAAACTCCAGTCTTCTGGGAGGAGGAGGAGGTGAGTGAACACCTTTTGTTTTCCTTTCCATCATGTCATTGTTTGTTCCCATGTTATTAAAGCAATTAAAGTCGCACTCATCAGATCTCATGCGGTGCATCTATGTTCTTTTGTGGATTCATGGCAGATTTTAGTGTCTATTTCGCTCCAAGTGTCCGTGTTAAATGTGGCCAGTGTAAGGCCAAAACATTAGAGCGCAGTGCAGCGCAGCCCTGCACTGTGCCACACTGAGAGATGGTCATTACTTTAGCGGCCTGCCCAAGAACATTATCATCAAAGCAGTGGAGGAAATCTGAGGCAGCCGACCGTGGTGTGGGGATAATGGGTTGGGAACTCCAGTAGGATGCCACTGCCCGATCCAACTGTTCTTCTCTGAATATTTGACTTTTACAGTGACATGATTGAAATAATCATTCTTTAGCACAGTAGTATTAGATTGGGGCAAAATGCTCCCAGTTACATCTGAAATGTTAATTTTTAGTCCGAAGGGGAATTTTTGATGATCTGTTGAAATCGTATGACAATGAAATAAGGTCAGTGCTTCAGCTCTGTCTGTTTATCCATCTGTGTTGGATGTCACTTTGAATGTGTCATCGTCTCCTGACAGACTTCAGCTGCACAGGGTGATCCCAACCAGGACATCACAGAGTAGTACATTTTATGTTATTCAATGTAATCTATAAAATTATCTTATACAGTACAGTGTGTGTAATAGGTCCCTATTACAGTTTCCAGTTAAGGAGTTTATCTAATAAGAGACATTATTATTTTTATTTTTTTTACAATTGTTTTACATGGATGAACATGGATTTTTTTAGTCAGTTTTATGTGTGTTTTTTGTGCTGTAATACTTATTTTCAAGAAATATAAGTGCGCATATCTTGTAACACAAGATTTCATGTGCTTTTACATGATTCTTTTGCTGATGAAACTAAGTGAGTAGTTGACAATCCTGTTTAGAAGTTCCTTCTAATTCCCGTCATATTAAAATGTCTTAAAACAACGAGACATATATTAGATATTTTGTTGAGTTGTGTTATTCCAAATGTTTTCAACAATTTACAAACCAAAATTTTATTGAAGAACACGCTCAGCGTCTGTTGCCTGTCAATGTCGTTTTATCCCCTTTACACATGTGTCAGTGGTGGTTGTCTGCCAGAAGTTGACATAAATTAACTTTTTATCCAGTTTGAAGCATTTTTATGATACACTATGAATTTGAACCAGATGAGGGACTTTAGTTACTGCAAGTCTGGACCTTACAGCAGAAGTTATCGTAGAAATAAGCTGAGTAAACAGTTTGCAGCCCCTCTGTCAGCATAGTAAACATTTCTGCACAGACAAACACGGATTAAAATGCTTTATTCAGTGTTTTTTTTTTACCAGTTTGACTAACCAATGGAGCAGGTAATACTGCTCAGAGTAAAAACCTCCTGAACAATTTCTTCTGAAGGAATTTTAAACTGGTGAAACTGAAGACATTGCTCCATCTTTTGTTTTTAATGTTTTGATTGAGAGATTCTTGGGGGCCAGAAATGATATATTGCACATATAATAAATCATTCTAAGCAACACCTTCAGTGGCATTTACAGCGTGCCAGATATTCCCTGTTTATTCACAGTGCAAGTGTATACGTCCTGTATTTTTTTTTTTTGTAATCATAGAACAGCTAGTTATCATAATGATGTGGGGGATTGTGTTTTGTAATTCTTCTATAGAGTTCTATAGAAATTGGTTTAAATAGAAACAGCACATAAGACAGAATTATGCATCATTCAGGATGTCACTCTTGTTGTTATTTATTAATTTATTAGGACTTGAACACCTGGCATGAAATATGAGTCATCAGAGGCGAGGGATGTGCATAAAGCAACATGAAAGCCACAGTGTAGTTAACTGCTCAGTGCACATGGTGTCCATTAGAGCGTACGCGGGGCTGTTGAAATCTTATTCCCATCTAATCATGCAGCCTAGAGTGGCCCTCATCTTGTCTGATACATGGTTAAGACTGCAAGCTTTCCAGCCGTCGTTGCATAGCAGTGTGGCATCCCAATCTCCATCAGTGACATGGAGAGGCCCTCAGCGCACAACCATCGAGAAAGCTCCTGTGATTGAGATCAGAGGTCACAAACACACGTCTCCATAACAAAGCCGAGCGCTGTAAAGCAGGCATACTGTCTTTCTGATTGTTGTCTGTCTCTGCTGCAGTCACCTCTCAGTATTCATTTTCCATGAGAAGCAATTTTCTTTGCTATTATGTTTTCATTATTATTATTTTGCGGCAGATCAACTTTTACAGTTCTGCGAATCTCAGAGCACACGGCCCTGTTGATTGATCCAAGTTCTGCTTTAACTCGTAACAGGCGTTTGGGCGTTAGAGATTTCTCCGTGTCAACATCGCAGCGACATGAATGAAGCTGAATTTGCGGCTGTGAACACTGGAATTTGAGATCTTACATGTCAATTAATGTCATACTTTGCAAGAAAACATTTCGGTTGATTGTGACCTGCAGCTGTGCTTATTAACTCCAGAGGAATTCTAATTGTAGCTGGTGCCATTTTTTGAGAGCAAAGCCTCCTTTCATTCTTAATTGACTTCCAGCGATGCTATTCCTGCCAAGATACTGGCACAGGATACAAGGTCAATTAACTGTAAAATGCTAAGACTCACATTTTCTCGTGTAAAAGGGGTAATTTAGCTTTTTTTTTTTTTTAAAAAACTGTAGTTGTATGAGGTATTTATCAATAGTCAGTGTCTGACATACACTAGATGGCGGACGGCTCAGCAGCTAAGCTAAACACACTTTAAAAAAACAAGATCACAACAAGTGTACACTATGTTAAGAATATTTCCATAAACTATCATTTTGTCTCTACAGTGAACAGCATTTTGTTGATGCTGTCATAATCATTAATTTTCATTTTCTTGTTTCATAAAATGAGGAAAGTCTGAGGCAGACAGCCAATCTGGGGCTAATACAGTGGGCTCCAGTGATACGTTTATTTGTAGGACTATGGAAGTTCTACTGTTGAGAAAATGTGAAGCCAAAGTAATGGACTGTGTGACAGTAAAATATGCAGTAAAATATTCAAAATATAGCACCTGCTTTTTTTTATGTAGGCTCTTTTTTAGGTGGCTAAAATAGGTTTAGCTTCTGCCTCCACCAACAGCAGTACATTGCTTTGCCTCTGTGCCGAGACTCCTGCCTACTTCTCCAAACTGAGTGCGTGCTGACTTCCATCTACTGTAGGTTTTACACTAACTAGGGAAACTACTCATAAAATTCCCACTTCAAAAACCTCCAAAGTCTTCCTGTGATAATCTAATTTCTTCTCTCTGCATTCTTGTCAGGCTTGTTTTTTTTATATTTTGGCCATGCTCAAGTATGAGGGGTGATTAAAACCAGGGAGAGATTACCTTTATCTATCAGAGAGCTAAAAATGTTACTTTCCTCCCAAAACAAAGCTCTTCGTCGTTTGTCTTTTATCTGCACAAGGCCAAGAGGGGCTTTATCTTCCAGTGTCTTTATCACTAGTAGGTGGCTGCTAAACCTGCAAAACTGCTCTCTCTTTTCTCACCCTGGCCCTCCCTCTACCCCTATCTGTGGTTTGGCATGTGAAGACCTCCTGCCTTGGTGGCGGCGAGGATCGATGTGAAGAGGAGATGTGCTCTCATATAGGGCCTGCCTTATCTCCCAGCTGTCTTCTCAGGGCTCGGCAGAGGGGCAGCTTCACAACAGGATGATCCATCATGTTGGCCTCACGCACCTGAGCCATGTTTAGTTCTCACAGTTCTGGAGGTGGGCCTCCCGCCAATATGTGAAAACTGGACAAAGACTTCACTTTATGTAAGAAAAGTTAGTTTACCACCTACACACTTTTAGAAGTTCTCCCGGCTTTACACGCTTTTGAAGAATTTTTGTTGTTCCCCCATATGTGTAGGCATCTTTTGGGAGAAAAAAGTTTCACCTCCTGGTATATCTTATCATTAATTCAAGTGCGATGTGTGGTCACAGCAAATCAGACAAGACCTGTGTTGGGGATAGTTTTGTTGGCTTGCAGCCACAGCAGTGCGAATAGCTTGGAAATAAGTGAAAATAAAGGGTGAGATTTGTCCTGTGGCCAAAAAACACATGATTATATTCCAAGCATTAGTTATGGAGACAAAAAAAATCTCAAAGATTCTTATGCCCTGATGCTCTATTAAATCCTTAGAAATCACTGAAGGGAATTCTCTCTGGGTTGTGTGTCTTCAGTATTATGTACACAATGGGGTTAACCAAAATAGCTCTGTTATCTACGCTAGACATGTTGGTCTCACTGGGATTCCATACATACAGAGAGGGAAATAACAATGATCTCTGATAATAGCATGCTAAATGAGGCCTCTGTGAATAGAGGGTAATTATGAATGGTACCAGGTTGCGCGTGTGATGTGTGTCACAGCATGGCTGGATGTTGGCACGGTCCCAAAAGAATAGACCTAATGTAAACATCATGTTGTCTATCTCTCCTTCCCCCCCCACATTTGTCGCTCGCTCCCACTCCCACTGCCACACACACAAACACGAGGACGCAAGTGCACACTGAGCCACGTAATGATACCATGAAGCCCTGTGTAGCCAGAGAGAGAGGGAGCTCCACTTGCCTTTGATGTCTCCATCAAGGAGGGGGAATGGGCTCATTAGCATTCTAACCAGAACCGTTGCCCATTTAGCACTAGGCTTTAACTAGACCACCCAAACAAATCGTTCTTCTCAGGTTGGGCCTCCCTTCCCAGCTCCAGTAAAGCAGCGGGACACATGCATGGTTGTTTTGTACGTCCTGACTGGGGCTAATTTGGCCACGGGCTGCTAACGCTCACTGAACTCACCAGCCTTTGTCATTGCTTGCATAACATAGGCTGTAGTGCTGTGTGCCCCAAGCTCTCCTCCCTCATAAGTTTCCTAAACAGTACTGTGAGTCATAGCGAGTACCAACACATTCAAATGCATCCGATTAATTATGGCTGCTGGGATTCAGCCTGGCTGTGGTGGTGGTCATGTAGTCTTTGTAGGGATGCTCAATGGAGATTGTTTTCAGCCAATAACAATATTTGCCTGCTTTTCATGGCCGACAGCAATAAGATAACCAAACATAAAATTTTTGCATTAAAGTTTTTTTTCATAAGCTGTTTATGCACAACTGAGGGTAAGAAGGGTAGGATGGATGATTTCATATGCCACAGCTCTGACTGAACCAAATGTAACTGACATAATTATTGTCCAACAAAACAGTTCTGACTCAGGCTTAACAGTTAATTGGAATTTTATCGAAATCACAATAGGGACTAGTGCTGTATCCAAATATCAGGAGGCAAAATATTTGTTAAAGGCAAAATATGTCAAAATACCATTCTGAATTAAATATGCCCAGCCTACAAATAGTGTTCTGCAGACTAAAAAAAATTGTTTGGCGGAGATCCTCACAAATAAATCACACCATGATTATTTTAATGTTTTTCAATCGAAATGGGAACCATGATGCAAAAAGAATAATTCCTTTCAAAATCATGAATATATCGCATTTGCAATATAAGTCTAAATAATAACAATTCCATATTTTTTCCAAATCCTTCTGCCCTAATTCCTACTCATCAGAAGCGTCACTAACATTTAGCTTGGCTTTTATAGAGCAGGTTGCCAGAGAATACAAATGAAATGCTCTGAGTATAATGTCCTCGCTCTGACCTTTGGCTGAAATGTGAGAACTTCTTCTTTTGGTACATTTATCTGACCACAGAAGCACAACATCAGCAGTGCAGTTACAGCAGGGTAGTAACTGCAGAACCGGCTCTTAAGAGAAACTGCTCCAGCATGCTTAAAAAACAGAAAATGTTTCCAGTTTCAGACATGTTTGGATAATCCTTTATCAAGATTCCTAAGTGCTTCACTGTGCTTATCTCTATCTGCATTCGTTATGCAAAGAGCTCTGTTTTCTTTTCCTGTCACCTCCAGGTGAACCATTATCCTCTGTCTGGGTCCTGCCCCAGGCTTGTTTATTGAGTAGATTGGAAGGGACCTGAGCATGGTGCTTTGTGCAGGGGGGAGAGGGGGGTATAGGTCGAGATATAGGATGGTGTTGTGTGACGACTTGGGTTAGATTGCCTTATGTCCCTGTCGCAACCATATCAGCTCACTGGAAGCCCCAGAACTCCCCTTTATGATTAATCGTTCAAAGATGACATATTATTCTCATAACTCATAGATTGCACACTATGCTTGACTGATGGTCCTCAGTTCACAGATGGTAGTACCAGCCATTAGCATAACTTATGACAGAGATACGGTATTTCCCAGTGGAGTAGCCTAAATAATGTAAAATGATAAATTGGATGCAAAGATTCCTCAGTCAGCGCGGTACCCTCGGGATTTACTTATCTCCTCATATTTAGCGGGCAGTTAGTTACACTCTGATCTAGGTCCACCTTGTATTTGTGCCATAATGTTCCATGTGCTTTTTAAAGTGTGTTAGAGACGGCGCTGATATAAATGTGTGTCTGTCCTCCTCTGCGAGATTAGCCCCGCTGTTAGGAACTGTTTACAAGGTAAACTCCCTGGGTAAAGACATTTGTGTTCTCCTTCCTGCTCTTTGTCTATGTGATTTAAGTATTTATTTAAGTAAGTATATTTACCTCTCTTTTCAGTAGATTGTGTTCATCACAGGGCTTTTCATTAATACTCTTCATGCTTGCTTTTCATTGCGCCATCCAAATATGGGACTGCCCTCTTACATGGGCTTGAGCCAGTGACATTTAAATTATTAAAAAAAAAAAAAAATCCTTATTTAAATTGGCCTCGTTCTTGCATTAGCAGAGAAGTCATTTTGCAAATTGCACTTACTTAGTAAAATAATAAAACAACTTGACGCTACACCTCCCAAGTGTTATGCACTTGTAGTTGTGCATTACCACTGTACTGTATTCTACCACTGAAGCGTTTCCTCGCTTTATTAAATGTGTAACCCAGTATAATGACTGCATAATATGCAAGAAAGCCACAACAATCCTCCTAACCCCCATTTACTTGTTGCTTGTATCAACAGAATTTATGATGTGTTTTTTATGAAAAACATTTTTATTATATGCCTGTAGTGTAGCAATATGGAGACTGGTGACCATTACTACATATACAGTTATTGTATGTCAAGCACAGTGACATCTCCATGGAAATATCAGTCATTATATTGAAAAATTATCATGTGAGCTGTACTGTACCCCAATGCTGTCAGATCATTTGAACCAATTATTACAGATGTGACGTAATTTAGAGGGCATTCCACTGAAATTAGCAGGACAAGGTCATCGTGTGGACTGTTGCCGTTCCAAAATAGTGATGAAAATTGCATTTCAGCGTGAAGGCTCTCCCTAATGCCATCTCTGTCTTCCTCCTGCCACCACAGAGAACAGATCCCCCTAACCCCCACCCCCCCTCCAATCAGCAATGATTGATGGACTAATTGATGCTGAATGATTGGGCCATTCATTTTAGCCTATAACAGTGGGTTCCATATTTAGGATTGCATTATAATGGGAAGGGAAGAAGAAATGGTCAGGGAGTCAATGAACAGAAGGACAGCACGAGGAAGAGTTGTAACAAATGGAGAGACAAAAGGGAGAGGAAAAAGACATGGATTATGAGCAGTGGTCACAGGGCCGACCAGTTGTGTAATGATAAGCTTATGAGACATAAAGTGTTCCAGGACATTTATGGAGAGGTGTGTATCTGCGAATAAGAAAAGCGAGGGGAGCATATAGCTGCCACGTGTCCTGGTATCCCTCGCTTAGACTATGAATCATTCATCTCTGTCCCCATGTATAAATCAAGCTGCCGGCCGTCGCCCGCGGCAGTCATGTCATTAGCTAGTTGACGGCATCACTTGATCTCTGGCACTGCAGTGCGGGTGAGGGAAAGGGCCTAACTTTAAACAGCACACACATCAGTGTTTCAAACTGTATGGAGCTCTCAGTGTCGGACTCTGGTGTAGCAAGCTTTGCTGAGCTAACCCGAATCATTCAGAGAGACACCAACTTAAAGAGATGTTTCTCCTCTGACACTCGCAGTACGCACTTTGCTATTAAATTGACACTTTCCTGGAAACCACTCAAGAGAGGGTATATATATATATATATATGTGTGTAATGCAGCATTTTTAGAAAATATCTGTGTAATACATATTGTATTTTAGATTGTTGTTGATAGTGTTTGACAGCTGGGGTTTCCTGCATGTGTAAAACTGTTTTTAGCACTTTGATTTGAACAAATCAGTGATAATGCATGAAGCTGATTACAAGGCTTTGGTTTACAGGATAAATGCAAAATGTCTTCCCTTCTTAAGCCCTAAAGCATACTAAACAATAGGGTTTTCAGCTTGTCTTCGCTCGCAGTGGATTGAGAAGCTGAGGGGAATTTGTAGTTGCATTTCTATGATGGAGAATTGCACAAGAGAGTTTCAGAATCTTACCTGCCTATTCTCAGTGTAATTTTAGGACTAACAGAGTCTCACTGCCTTCTGCCATGAGGGGTCATTTGAGGTGGAGGACTTCACTCCTCTTGAATCTCTTCCATCGTGTATTGAACCAGAGGACCGAGAAAGTGTGGAGCCTTATCAGTTTGAAATGCATGCTCTGCCAGCTGCAGCTCAAAACCCCGGGGCAGTAGCCAAGCCTCGAGGCAGCAGAGGCTAGGGAGTCTCTGAGTGCTGTAACATTTTGGCTTGGTAAAGTACAGTGTTTTGAAATTATCATAAAACTGTTGTATAAGCTTTTGTCGTTGTTTTGAAAGTTATGGTATGTACATTTTTCATGCATTTTACGCTTGTTTTCGAGTTTGCCTGCAAGGGAACAACACAAGTATACAGTAGGCCATCTTGACTTCTCAGAATCATTTAGTTAAATATAAATATATGCAATATTGTTGTTGGGTCCTCTCCTTCCCTCAGGGTTGCTGCTGTAAACATATTGCAGCTGCTTGTTTTTCTTTGTGTTTGACCTCTGCAGCCTCTCTCTCTCTCGCCTGCTCTCTCTGAGAGGAAACGAAAGTGGCCTTTGACTTCAATCAGGAGGCCGGAAGAGTGATATTCTGCAATCTCACAGAATATTGTACCCCTTTATGTATATTGCAACAACTGAGTAATGCGCATGCTTTTATACAACAAAAGATTTGCACCCCAGTTTAAGTGTCATCCACCTTATTCTGTCTCCCCTCATTGTACAAAAAGTGAGAATACCACCACAGGGTCCAAGAAGGGGGCAAGAAAGTGTCAATTTAGTTCTCTTCCACACTGCATCACACATGACCTCCCCCTTACAGCCCACCCCCCCCCGTGCACCAGCATTTCTGGGTCAGTTGTTGAGATTTTAGACAACTCAAAGCACTACCAACCTCAATGTCAGAGCGCATTTGTGTCCTGCACAGGCTTTGTTGTGGCTGTTTTGGGGGTAGATCCTGCACTCGGCCTGTCCGTGTTCTTTTGCATGCATGTGTCTGTGTGTATTACGTTTATGTGTCTTGTGTGACTGGGTGTTTGCATGCCACTGTGTGTGTACGTGACTGTGCATGCATTTGCTTGCGTGATGGGCATGTCTGTGTATCTGTCTGAATTTGCAAGTGTGTGTGCTCGTGTGTGTGTGTGTGATACTTATTCTGGGATAACTGGATGCTGAGCTGTCTTGTCAGTTGACTCAGTGGTCAGTTTTGGTCCCGCTGCCCCCAGCAATGCAGGATGGAGTGATGAGATCTGACAGACGGGGACAGTTCTTAGCAGGGCACTACCCCATCCCATGGTCTCACCAATCAAGGCAAGGCTACTGCAAGGACATCACAAGAGGCTCAGAGAGCTTAGCCACATGCTCGCAAATGACTCAGAGATGGCTGACATGCCAATATACCAATCATATCAAACCCTGTTATTTTCAAAATGTTTGCAAGAATTTCTCCAGCGTGTAATCCGAGTAAAGTATATATTAGGAAGACAGGACACTTCCGATAACAGACAGTTGGAAGGTAAACCCAAACTGAGAGATGCACATTCCAATATGAACAAAATCCAATTTTGATGTACAACCTCAACTGAGAACTGAGGCCCTGTGAACTATGAAAGGAGTTTAGTATCAAAACTACTGCTTCTGTTTTCTTTGCTTTGAAGTTTAATAGAATTTAATTTCCTACAAGGGGGGGTTTCCTCCATGTCATCTATTCTCTATATTTAACAGTGGTGAGGGTAATTGGTGAACCAGTGGAGATCAATCGAAGAAATTAGCAGGTTGTTGCCATTAAACAGAGCATAAAATCAATAAACAGCCATGAGGCTGGGCAGAATAACCTTGTCCTAAGAGCCATTAAGTTTGGACAAACCAATAGTTTTTAATATTACTATAATACTATGTCCTTGTGTTGATTACTGCAGTTTTTTTTCTATACAAATACTTTTGCTGAGTCTGGATATTGATTGGCTCTGCATGGCACAAGGTTGTTCTCTTTAGGTGTCTAGCTGCAGTTGTGAACATATGAGACCACACACAGTTGTTGGGAGGGAAACTACAGTACACTGACTGCCAACACCAGATAGGTGTGGTAGCACATACTTTGTTAAATCAAAATAGTTACCAAATTACTCTCCTTTAAAAAGTTTAATATCCCATGTACCATTCTGGTATGCTAAAGGGGGTATATTATAATAATCTTCAGGTTCATACTTGAGTTTTGAGTTTTTACTAGAACATGTTTAGATGCTATAATGATCAAAACATTGTTATGTTTTTTCATACTACACATGGCTGCTGTACATCTATTCACCCTCCATCTGAGAAGCTTTGTTGTGGCGCCCGTCTCTCTAAGCCCCCCTCTTGTAAAAGCCCAGTCTGTTTTGATTGGTTTCCCAGTCTTTCACATCTGTGCTCCGAGCACTGTGGCTACATGTAGCAGTAAATTTAATAATAACACTGCAGTAACGTGGCTGGAGCAGATGACCATGTATAGAAATTCATAACGAGTTGCCGTCAGCTCGAGTAGAAAAAAAATTGGAAACTGAACATTCAGAGCGCGAACAAATTAAAGTTTTTTGCTCACAGGGATTACTTTTAAATATCCATTGCTGGCACGTGGCCAGCTTACAGGAGAGGTGCATGTACAAGCTGAGGGCTCCTAAATGCAACATGCCATATTTCACTTACCGCTACGCATCAAAAAAGCACAACACACTGAGCACTGATTGCTCTCAAGTACCTACTGTTTACAGTAACTTTGGGGTAGTATATAGATCTGAGGCTTATATAATGTGACAGTTCACTGATAATAATGGGTCTTTGAACTAGCTCTGGGCATAGAAGAAGGATAATATTTACATGAGCATCTCTAAAGAGGTGGTTGGTAGCTGATTAGTGGCACTTCTTTGACACTTTCTGCGCAGAGACTGACCTGTTACGGTGGCCTTTCGCCAACTAGTAACAAACTGTCAAGCTTTCTGCATCTCTCATGGGGCAGCCTAGTTAGCTGTGTCTGACAGGCCGCTCGCCTACAAGTGTGGTTTCAGCCCAGGGAGGGCAGAGCAAGCTCCAGAGGAAAGCTGTCATCTTTTTGTCAGACCACAGGGAAGAGGAGGAGTTTGTCTCTCCCTCTCTTCCTCTGTCTTTCTCTCCCCCTCTATCTATCTTTCTCTCTGTGTCAGCCTGCTCCCCTGGTGAAGATCTTCACTTTCCCAGTGCCGGTGTTATGCTCCTCTCAGCCTGGCTGTGCAGAATAAACAGGCGGGTGTCAGAGGATGAATCGCCAAGCGTCCCCTAGGTGCTGGGCCCGTCGTTGCGTTAACCCCCTCACTGTTGCATCCTGAGGGCCACAGCAGCCTTCCCAGTGTGCTAGCTGCGAGTGACACAGAGACAGCCAGTTGGACTGAAGTGAAAGACGCTCCATGTGTCCTTCCTTAGGGAGAGATGAGCGTTTATACCGCAGGGATGATGCCCACCACTCCACCTAATCCTCTTTTCCCAGACACTTCATTATCACCCCTCACACTGCCGCCACAGTATGTGTGTGCAGACAGATCTCGGTGGATAGCTGCAGAAGCTCATGTAAAGGTGGAGAGAGAGGAAGGAGTATTGAAGAGGAGGGAAAAAGGTGAGGAAAAATGAGGGAGGTGGAAGGTGGTACGAAGAATGACAGAGGGATACGCTGAGTAAAAAGTGTGGTGGAGCCGGAGAACAGATGTCAGACGTGGTGGGTGGTAGTGAGAGGAAAACAGTTTGCGTAATATCGTCTCATTTTACTTTGCATATTCATGTATTTTCATAGGCAAGTAGCAGCCAGTGCTGCAAAGAGTCAGAGTAAAACAGGCCCTCTCTTCATCTTTCACCAACAGTAAATGTTTGACTGGCTTCGTTAAATAATGAGTTTATTTCGTGAGGTGAACAATATGTCAAAACAATTCAATTAAACTTGTCATCAATGTGTAGAATTCTGTGTATTTTAGAGGTTTCAGATGGAAATTGAGTTTTCGGTTTACACAAACCAATTAATATTGGTATATGCGTTCCTGTCTGTCTCGGGCATGTGCAGAGGTGTCTGCCGGGGAGAAGATTAATTTCTGAGTGGGAGAGTGCAGCAAAGCTATTTGAGCCCACTGAAACATGTTGGCTCTCTACTGTGAGACTCGCATTAGCACATGCCATACTTGATGGAGGAGCATACTTAGCAGTAATAATGGGCATTATAGGGGGTGGTATCAAGACATTATTTTCAGAAAGCTCTAATTAAGCTTTTTGCTGTGGCTCTGTAGCAGCACTGACTGTCCGGTATCATCGGGAATGCTTTCTAAGCCTCAGATAAATGTGCTGCTTGCCAATCAGTTTGTTCTGGGCCTCCCATGCGCAGGAAAAATAAACAAGTTCATCAAACAGTGTGAGACGGAGCTCCTCTCCACTGACTCTAGTCCTGGCCCTGATGAAACAGCAATCAGCTCAGTACCATAGGGAGCCATTGTGTTTACAGTCGGTGGGTGGATGGACTGCTGTTAGCTGGGGGAGATTAGACCTTTGAGACCAGCTGGGACATTCCAACCACCAGCCAGCTCCACCTGTGAAATTGCAAACAAGACCCTTTCCCTTCCCCTCAACCTCTACGGCCGTTGGAGTGATCAACACCACGCTGACACTTTCCCAAGCCTCTTCAATCATCAGAGTGTTGGGGAAAGGGGGATGGTCGCTCAAATAAAATAGAGAGTCTGTATACATGTGGGCATGTGGCTGTGTTGGTGGAGGAGGTACGATGAAGCACACACAGCTGTAGCGCTGATATCTGATTGTATCTAAAGTGTGTGTGTTTGACCCCCCAAAAGGTCAAGCTGTGGGTGGGTTAGTGGTAAAACAGAGGAAGCAATTGACCTTGATGGCATTTCTCCAGCTACTTTACCATCACTCCCCAAGATCCTTGCCAATACTACTACTACTACCACTACTACTACTAACAATAATAATACCACCCCAACTGCAAATAAGTTGGGAGGATAAACAGAATGTGTTAAATTCGGAATACAGAGTATATATTTAGTTTAATGGTTTGATCATTATATATATATATAT